>CAUYSK010000379.1:0-26432 GCA_963575035.1 Avahi laniger | reverse complement strand
AAGAAATTAAACTGGACGAGGCTTTGAAGACTAAAACTACCACAAGTGGATGGAAGACTCTCCCGGATAATAGAATTTTAGTCCCCGAACACCTGGGGCGAGTACTGATTGGACAGATGCATCGGAGTACCCACCTTGACAGCACAAGGTTGGCAGAGCTCCTTCAAAGGGTCTACTACATACCTCAGCTACATCAGATGGTTCGGCTGGTAACGATAATATGTCTTGTATGTGCACAAGTTATCTCAGGTAAAGGAGTGAATCCTCCCCCTGGGACCAAACTAAGGGGACAAGCCCCGGGGGAACAGTAGGAGGTGGACTTTACAGAGATAAAACCAGACAGTTACTTGCTTTTGTTTGTCGACACTTTTTCTGGTTGAGCAGAGGCGTTTCCTACAAAGTCAGAGACAGCACAAATAGTTGTGAAAAAGTTAGTGGCAGAAATTGTTCCCAGATTTGGCCTCCCACTAACATTGGGGTCCGACAATGGCCCGGCATTGTTTATCGCTAACACAACTCAATTGATGGCTCAGATGCTAAAAATAAAGTGGAAATTACATTGTTATATTTATAGACCTCAGTGTTCAGGGCAGGTAGAAAGGATGAATAGAACTCTAAAGGAAACATTAAGCAAATTAAGAGTGGAGACTGGCGAAGACTGGATGAGTCTCCTTCCTTTTGCTCTGTTAAGGGTCAGACGTACCCCGTATGTAAAAGACATAACTCCGTATGAAATTATGTTTGGCCGTCCACCCCTGCTTATTCCTAAAATAAGAGAGGAGAGGATAGCGGAGTTGAATAATCATTCCCTTCTTAAGTCTCTACAGGCTCTACAGTTCAGTACCCAACGAACTCAGGATTTAGTAAGAGCTGCTCACCCTAGACCTACTAACCCTCCTTCCGATAAAGCTTCATTCCAGGTGCAGCCTGGTGATTTTGTCTGGATAAAGAAACTCCAACCAGCTACTCTACAGACCAAGTGAACTGGACCTCTGCCGGTGATCCTCACAACCCCAACAGCCATGAAGGTCACAGGGAAGTGTCACCTGATTCACCGTGCTCAAATCAAGAAAGCGACTTCAGATCAACTCCCCGAGGGACGATGGATGGCTCAACCCACCGAGGACCTGTTAAAGATAAGACTCTTAAAACATTCTTCTGGAGCGCTTTAATTGTTCTAGCAGGGGCAAGCCCCACCAACCTGTAAATTACACTTGGGTACTCACTCGAACCGTAGATGACAAGGTGGTAACTCAAAATTCAACGTTATTTCCACCTCTTTTCCATTTTAATCTGTGCCACCTTTTGAGAGAAAAATATAATAAACCTGTGGTGGGGCAGCCCCCATACCAGAAAATCCCTGAATGGGCTCAATTGGAACCTGCGTATGAGTGTAGGTCTATTAACATGGAAAGAAATCTACAAAATATACAATATTACAGTTGCCCTGCTACGGGCCCTCCACATTGTCAAACAAGAAAACACTATCATTGTGCTCAATGGGATTGTGTAACTATGGCCACATGGACAAATAACAATCCTGATATTTCACTAAAAAAAAAATCTCCTAACTGTAATTCTCTTAGAATTTATAATCCTGTAACTATAAATATTAGGAAATGACAGAATCAGGCCTAAGCGTCGGGGAAAACTTGGAGTTTCCAATTATATGTGACGACGGGAGGTTCCAATGACCCGGGAGTTCTTCTCACTATACAGAGGTTCACTCCCGTCCGACAATTCAATCCCATAGACCCAAATCGAGAAATCTATTTAAGGCCCAAACTATTAACCCCATCACATCCTTCCTTGATGTTAACTACCCCCATGCGGGATTTACTACCAATCCCCCACACAAAGCCTCTGCTTAACTTACTGAATTCTGTTTATAATTTTATCAATCAAACTAAGCCTAATATGACAAAGAATTGTTGGCTTTGCTTGAACCCCGAGCCCCCTTATTATGTTGACATTGGGGCTAATCAGCCCCTTGGCCAAAAAGAAAATTACATCAAAAATATGACTACTGACAATACAAATAAACAGCATCTGTGCCGGTGGGGCCAAAAGCCCAAGTTAACACTGGAGGACCTACAAGAACACAGTACTTGTATTTACCCATTGAGTTTTACCTTAGTCCGGTCCCCTTATACGGAATTCTGTAACATTTCCATTCAAATAAATAATTCAACTGATTTTAGGTCTGAATCATTATTGGTGACTCCAAATGGCACCTGGTTTACATGTACTACAGGAATCACTCCATGTGTAAAACCCTCCATAATTATACAAAAACAAAATCTTTGTATTCTGTCTCATATCATTCCACAAATATATTTCTATTCAAATAAAGAAAAAAGAGAACATCTACAAGCTTCCACTACCTGGCGGATAAAAAGAGCCATTCTGATTCTGGTACCCCTGTTAACAGAATTAAACATTGCTGATTGTACTGCTGTAGGCACTATAGCCTTAATCACTAACAACCAAAATTTTAAAATATTAAGTCACCAGATGGACCTAAATCTAAGTGATTTGGAGAAATCCATTAATTATTTAAAACAATCAGTAGATTCTTTGGCTAAAATAGTATTACAAAATAAAAAAAGATTAGACCTATTATTCCTAAAACAAAAAGTTTATACATAGCCTTAAGAAAAACCTGTTATTTTTATACCAACCATTCGGGAGTAATTCAGAACAGTCTCTCCCAGATGAGGAATAGAATAAGGGAAAGGAAAAAACAGCTAAATACTAACAATAATTAATATAAAAATCTTTTTACATAGTCCCCATAGTTAACTACTCTCCTATCCACCATAACCAGTCCATTACTCTTGTTTTTACTGATATTACTAATTGGTCCTTACATACTTAATTGTCTACTAACGTATGTGCAGAAGCACATTCAAGGTGTAAAATTAATGGTGCTTCGCACACATTATCATCACATCTTCAAGGACAATGTGTAACATAGAATAAAAGATTTGATTCCCTGATAAAAACCAGTGGGGAATGTAGTAGGCTCCTGGTAGGTTCATGAAAGAGTTAAAATGTAGAGAAATAGTTACTCCATAGAAGCTGTTAATAGTTACAATTATACCAGGCTTAAAGAATGGCCTTCGATCTAATGAATACTATCTGCTTCTGTAACCCAGCTTGCTTTGAAGATTGTAAGCAGTTACTTGCTCCAGAGTTATGCACAAAATGGCCTTGTCTCTATGGCACGCAATCCTATGTTTTACTCCCCGCTTTTGTTCCCCTGCCCCATGCTCTGTGTCACGTAGCCTCTCCGAAAATAGTATAAAAACCCTGTGTAAAGAATAGAAGGGGGCCATTCTCTGCACCTGTGCTCTGACAGGGCAGGAGTGGTCGCTGGCCAGCTAATAAAGACTCATAATTCGACTTAATTTGGTCTGTGAATGGTCATTTCTTGCTCTCCGTACTATAACATTTGGAGGCCCCAGCGAGATTGCCCTGTTACTGGGGCACCTGATGACCACTGGTGCTTGGAGACTTGGTGCGGGGCTGAGTGCCTGAACCTGGGGGGAGCTCCTGAGGAGAACTTTTCTCCTTAGCCCCGGGGAGGGCCAGACTACCGTGCCAGTTGCAAGTACCTTAAAAGCACCTAAAAAGCTGCAGGACGAGTCTTCTGTTTCTGTTCACCGGTGAGTTCTGTTCTGATCTGTTCTGTGGGCCCGTCTGATTACCCGTGGGAGGCTGGACGCAGCTGAACTCCCAGGGTCAGGTTCCAAGAGGTGAGACGTCACCTGGAACTCCTGGTTTTATCCCAAAGAGTGGGAGGCGCCTGAGAGGGGTAAGACCGGGGCCACTCGGTGGGAATCGGATCTTTCTCTGAAGCTCCTGGTTTTCTAGTTCCCTACCATTCCCATCTTCTACTTTCTTACTTCTCTGGTTTTAAGACACAGTCAGATCACTGGGCTGACCTACTATCTCACCGCCAGCGTAGGTGGTCTGTTGGCTTCTTGTTTGGCATTGGACTCTACTCAGTGACCCCAGAGGACTGGGGAAATGGAGAGAAGATAATTGTCACTGTGTTGCATTGGGCAGTAGTAGATTTCGTCTTTCTGGTAATGATCTAAGAAATTTCTAAGTCTCTTGGTACTCTAGTCTTGGCTTTCTACATGCTTTAGCCCTCGCCATTGCCTGTCGTGTCAGCTTGTCATTCGGTGAAAGGAAAGAGGGTTAATACCGCAGGTGTTAGGCCCAGCTGAGGGAGCATTGGGGCCGGCGAGGGAGCAAGGAAAGTGCTAATAGGTATAGGTGGTGTCCGAGAGTGCCGATTGACTGAGCCGGCCCCTACCTCATTGTTGGATTTTATTCAGTGACTCCTTAGTGTCTGCCCACAGCACTGTCTTTCCTGTCAGCACCACCTGCAACTGACAGACCGCGGTCAAGAACAAAGAAATAACAAAAAGTGATATTGGCCAATTGTCTTATTGTTTTCAGTTTGTGTTTGTGTTTCTGTGTATTGTGGGGTAGTGTATTGTGTCCTCTTGTCAAAAAGGGTTGTCTATGTCTTGTGTTGCCTGTTCTCCGATTAAATGTTTTCAAAAAAGAAAGAAAAAAACTTTCAAGATTTCCAGCAGCAGGCTGGACCCTATGGGTTCTCTGATAACGCTTTTGATTTACAGAAATTTTGTGAGTAAGAGTGGCCGGACATCTGTCTGGTAGGGACAATAAGTCTCGTGTCCGTTATTTGTTTTGTGTAATTGGTCTCTTTGTCCCTGGTTTTGTGTGTCTCTGAAGCCATCAGGAACTAATCTCAATGGCTTCTCTGTTAACTTGAAAAAATTTTGTAAACAAGGAGGGCCCACCTTTGGAGTAGGTGGCCCCCAGAGGACAGTATCATAGTTAACTTCCTCATGCAAAAACTTAATGTTTATCACATTGTTTTAAGACAGAATCTTAAATACTATTTTAAATTCAAAAGAAAGTAAAAACTGGCCTTAAAAAAAGAAAAAAACAAGTGATGGGGGGAGAGAACAGTGTAACTAATTAAATTGTTAAATTCTATGATTTCTGCCTATATAAGCCCCTGAGCCGCCACGGGCTAGAGAGGGTCGCGAATCTCTCAGTCCTCCCCAAACTCGGAGTGGCTCCCAGTATCAGTCTGTCTCTGGTCCTCCCCCGGAAGCCCCTATCCTTCCTCGAATACAGGCCCCTGCAGGGCCCAGGTTTGACTGCCCCCCATTTATGGTCTATGTTCCCTTTTTGTCCAGTGATCTGTATAATTGGAAAAATAAAAACCCTTCTTTCTCTAAGAAGCCACAGGGACTGATATCTCTGCCCTGGAGACTATTTTCTTTACTCATCAGCCAACCTGAGACAACTCCCAGCAGCTTTTACAGGCTCTCTTTACCTCAGAGGAGAGAGAGGATTTGAAGGGAAGCAGCCAAGACGATACCTGGTCCGAACGGACAGCCTACTACTGACCCTATCCAGATGGAGAGAGTGTTTCCCTCTATGCGCCCTGATTGGGACCTCAATGACAATGAAGGTAAGGGGGCTCTCGATCAGTATCGCCAGACTCTGCTCCGGGGTATATGGGCAGTGGTCAAAAAGCCGACCAATTTATCCAAGATAAGCGAGACAGTGCAGGGGTCGAATGAGGCCCCGGCGGCGTTTTTAGAACGTCTTTTTGAAGCCTATCGCCTATATACACCCATAGATCCCGAAGCACCTAAAAATAGACATGCTATTAATATTGCCTTTACTGCTCAGTCAGCCTCTGATATTAAAAGAAAGTTACAAAAGTTAAAAGGGTTTAAAGAAAAGTTGCTGTCTAAATTAATAAAAATTGCCCAAAAGATTTACAACAACTGGGAGGATCCCAAAACTGTACAATCTAAGAAAATGACTAAGATTATGCTGTCTGCCATGGGTGGACCCCAGAAACTGAAAAAAAAAATAAGTCAAAAAAAAAGACTGGATTAAAAGGCCAAAAAAAAGAAAAAAATGACCTGGGATTGAATCAGTACACCTATTACAAAAAATACAGACATCAAAAGAAAGACTGCCACCTACCTGAGGTATAAACTAAAAAGAGAAAAGAAAACTCTCTCTACTGGGAAAATTAAAACAATCTTATAAAATTCCACAGCCCCAAACCAAAAAGCAGCTGCGTACATTTTAGGAGCCCTGGGATATTGCAGACTCTAGATCCCTAAGTTCGCTGAAACAGCGAAGCCCCTGTATACCAGCACAGGGGGGAAAGGGGAAGCCCTAGTTTGGACTGAAACTGAATCAAAGAGAGTCTCAAACAGGTGCTTATAAACGCCTCTGCACTGGCCTTACCTGACCGAACTAAGCCTCTCCAGTTATACGTGGCTGAAGCCAGAGAAATAGCCAAGGGGGTCCTGGCCCAAAAGCTGGGACCATGGAATAGATCAGTTGCATATTTATCTAAAAGACTGGACCTGGTGGCCTCTGGCTGGCCAGGATGTGTCCGGGCCATTGCTGCTACAGCTGTCCTGGCTAAGAGGCCTCCAAGCTCACTCTCCAATTCACGCATAACTCAGTATCAAGTGTTGCTATTAGGCGC
Source organism: Avahi laniger (assembly GCA_963575035.1). Classification (NCBI taxonomy): domain Eukaryota; kingdom Metazoa; phylum Chordata; class Mammalia; order Primates; family Indriidae; genus Avahi; species Avahi laniger. The sequence goes on along the minus strand of CAUYSK010000379.1, from coordinate 19,867 downwards.
TCCCAGAATTTGTTTCCTAAAAACAGCTTCTCTCAACCCTGGTACTCTGCTCCCAGACGATGAGCCGTCAGAGCCACTGCATGACTGCCTGAAAATAGTAGGGTCATTGACTAATTTAAGAGTGGACCTCACTGATCAACCATGACCAAACCCTGATGAAGAGCTGTACACGGATGGAAGCAGTTACATGTCTGAAGGAGCAGGTATGCAGGGGCGGCTGTGGTCACTGCAGACTGGGTTGTTTGGTCTCAGGCTTTGGGTCATGGGACTTTAGCCCAAAAAACAGAACTCATAGCCTTAACCCAAAGCCCTGCGATGGGGAAAGGACAGAATTGCTAATATCTACACAGATAGTAGATAAGCTTTTGCAATGGCTCATGTACACGGAGCAGAGCGCTTTATCAGGAGTGAGGCCTGGCTGCCCTCTGAAGGCAAGAAGATAAAGAATAAACTTGAAATTCTGGCTCTGTCACTCGTAACTGGAGTAGGTGGTCCGAGGCAGGTTCCGGACCCCATGGTTATGGAATGTATGATGTAATTTGTCCCACTTCCCGTCTTTGTCCCACTTCCCCATACCTTATGTCACGTAGCCCATCTTAGAATAGTATAAGACCCCCTTGCTTTTTTGGCTAGCCACCATTCTCTGTACCTGTACTCTGACAGGGCAGGGGTGGTCGCTGGCCAGCTAATAAAGATTCATAATTCGGCTCAATTCGGTCTTTAAGTGGTCATTCCTTGCACTCCGTACTGTAACACCACTAAGTAGAGAGTGGTGACAAAACCCAGTCCTGCTGAGTGAGACAAAGTCCACTCCTACAACCTCCCCATCTCTCCTCAAAACATGAGTCTACTCAAAGTAAACCTCCAGATTTGGCTGTCATTTACTTTGCCACGATCCTTTTATCTTCAAAACAAGAGTAAACAGGAAATTACTCTGGAGAATCAATTTGGTCAAAGATAGTTCTTCTGTTAACAACAACAAACACAACAAAGCCATTCTATCTGTGTTCTCAGATAGGGCATGCTCGAGTTATTGAAAAGTATCACACAGGCACTGAATTATAGAGTTGGAAGAGGTATTAGAGATGATTGAGTCAATTTGTCACTCAGCACAGGAATACCCTTTACATGGGTAACCTATAACCCAGCCAGCAGACCCTTCTAATGATTGCATGCTCAGAACCTCTTCAGTCAGTTAAAGCTCCTGCTGGCGAGCTCCGGATGTTAGAAAATTCTTCACTCTCAGCTAAAAATCTGCCTTATGAGGAATCTGAACCCTGAACACTTTGTCAGCCACTGGTCCTACTTCTACCCTCATAGAACGACATGTCTGTTCCTCTCCTCCAGGACAGCATGAAGATATATGAGGGTTGTCTGGAAAGGATCCAGCCATTGTTATTTTTCATATTACATGGCTGGATCCTTCTGGAAAGCCCTTGTACGAAGATATCAGTTATTCTTCCTGAATTTTCTTTTGTCCAAACCCAACAGACCCAATTCCTTCAATCCTCCCCCATCCTGACTGCTCACTTCTGATCAGACTTCAATTTACAAATTCCCTTCCCTTAAAGTAATTCAAATTGTTCTTTCTATCTTGTTCACTCTTCTGCTGATGGCTTTTTCCCCAATCTAAAAAAAATTTTTAAGGGAATGGACATAACAAAACTACGGTGACGGTGGTCAGTGAAGGCCTAAAGCGACTTAATCCAGATTTCTTCATCCTCATCATAATAGTTGTTAGCATGTAGCAAATGCTTACTCTGTGGCAATCATGGTGCTAGGTTCTTTACGTAGGAGCTTATACTCTGATGGGGCAATAATACAGGTTACTTAAATTAATTTACAGGTTTTCTCTCTCTCTCTTTCTCTCTCTCTCTATATATATACACACACACATATGTGTATATATACACATACACATATGTGTATATATACATGTGTATATATACACATGTGTGTGTGTGTGTATATATACAGAAAATATATATATAATCAGAGAATGTTTGAGGGTGTTATCAGAATGCCGAGGAGGAAATGACAAACAGGTTTGGGATAGTTGGGAATGGTTTCTTAGAGGAAGAAACATTTTGGCGGGCCTCAAACAATGATGAATGGGAAGAGTTTGTTAGGTGTATGGGGGTGGGGACAAATTAATCTATATCCATTCCATGCATGAAAGTGCATGACATATTGGGAAAAAGATAAATAGTTCATTATGGTTGGAGTTTACTGTGTGTTGGGAAAAAATGTCAGGAAATGTAGATAAAGAGGTAGATCGGAGGACAGATTGTGAAGGGATTTGAATGCCAAGTTAAGGGACAGAATTTATCAGGAAATAATAGGAAACTATTGTAGGGTTCTAAAACGGGGAATTTCAGATTTGTATAAAAACTACTCCAGCAGCAGTATAGAAAGGGGTTCAAAGTGGATTAAGATCTATACAGATGTTTAGGAAACAGAGGACACAGAATCTGATCCTGATAGCAAGACCCATTTTTTAGAGCTGTGGGCTGAGAAGCTGAAAAGCAAGAAATATTCTAACTGCAGGGCTTACAGGAGTTTTTCCCCCTTCTTTTCTTTCGTAGGCAGAAGGAAGGGAAAAATAAATAGACCTTTGAATCTGTTAGCTCCAGAAAAATGCCTGAATGTGAATTCCTCTTACTAGCTGGGAGGCCTGGCTGCTGAGAGTGCTATACTGGCAAGAATGTAGGTCAGCCCAAGCAGGCAACGGTTCTGCAGTGCTGAATCTGAGGTAGCCTGTACACTGGATTCAAAGTCTACCCACCCAGCCTCCAACTGGTGAGCCCCAGGGAACTGTAAAGGGTGTGAATGCAAGTGAGGCACTGTTCTTAACTTGGGCAAGGCAACTCCCCCTGAGGTAACAAGAAAGGGGGAAATATCCAGTAATCAATTGTGCTCAGAGTTGTGCTGCATCTTCAGGGAAAATATGCCCGCATCCAGATTAAAGACCAGCAACCTCTGGGTCATTCACCTAGGCTGAGCCCTAGCAGAAAAAGGCTGCTAAAATCAGAGCAGGCTTAACTTGATAATGTCTTTAGTGTACAGACAATATCAACAACAAAAAAAGGTAAGAAAATAGTCTGCTTAGATGCTAATAATACAATTGTTTCTAGGTAAGTAACATAAGGCTAAGTGTGTGCTGTTCCTCAGGGGAAAATATTCTTTAACGAACCTAAAAATATCTCTGTAGGTATGGGAGATCTGCTGGTATGGGAGAAATTTTAATGGAAAGCAGACGGCCTATTCTGTCTCAATTTCCACTCCAGGAGTGTACTGCTGCTGCTTCCCCACCCCTGCAACAGCTATAAGGTACTTAGCAGGTACTCAACACTCTATAGGTTGTTTGGTGAATGGTCCCTGGCATCTGTTCATCTATCTTCTAAAAACAGATAAAAGAACAAGGTGAATTTTGCAAAATGATAATTTGGTCCATGAATCCCTTTCTCTCCCAGGTCAATTCACTCTTTTATTCTATTATTCTGTTTAAAGAGATCTGGCAAAGGGGAAAATCTTGCAAACATTCAACAAATTATATCAGGACACTTGTTTTTCATGTAAAAAAATAAAATTAGACCTCCTGCCTCATACTTCTTCAATTCCAGAAAGACCAAAGGCCTAAACATAAAATAAAACTTTAAAACTATTAGAAAAAGAAATAGAAGAATATGAGTATGACCTTGGCACTAGAAATCATTTCTTAGATGAGATCAAAAGGAAGAACCAGAAAAGGGTAATAAATTTAACTCATCAAAAACATAAAGTTCTGTGTGACAAAAGATATCATAAATAAAGCTGAAAGACACACACAAAGAGAAAAGACACTTGTAACACATTTAACACAGGACTAGTATCCAGAATAAAAAACTCATATTAATCAATAAGAAATGAAAATAAGCCAAAAGAATCTAATCAGGCAACAATTCACAGAAGAAATCACTCACTTTCCTGGGGAAAAGGAAGAAAAACAGAAAAGATGTTCAACCACACCAGTCATCAGCAAAATACACATAAATGAAATAAAATTTTACTTTACGCCTATCAGGGAAAAATTTTAAAGTCTGACAATATCAAGTGTTGGAAAAGATCTGAAACAATGCTAGTATTTTGTTAAGGATTTTTGCGTTTATATTCAAATGGGATATTAGTCTATCATTTTCTTGAGATATCTTTGATTTTGGTATCAAAGTAATATTGGCCTCATAGAATGAGGCCTCATAGAATGTGTTCCTTCATCTTCAGTCTTTTGGAAGAGTTTGTGGAGTATTGGTGTTAATTCTTATTCAAATATCTGGTAGAACTAACTAAAAGTCCATCTGTCCTGGACTTTTCTTTGTGGGAAATTTTTTTGATTACTAATTCTCTGTTTGTAATAGGTCCATTCACATTTTCTATTACTCCATGAGTCAGTGTTGGTAGTTTGTGTCCTTTTAGGAATTTGTCCATTTCACCTAAGTATCTAATCTGTTGGCATATAACTATTCATAGTATTCCCTTACATTTGTTTTTATTTCTACAAAAGTCAGTAGTGATGGTCCCTGTGTCATTCTCAATTTTAGTAATTGGAGTCTTCTTTCTTTTGCTCTTGATCAGTCTAGCTAAAAAGGTTTGTCGATTTTGCTGATCTCTTAAAATAACCAATTTATAGTTTATTGATTTTTTTATTGTTTTTATCTATTTTATTGTATTGATTTCTGCTTTAATTTTTTATTATTTCCTTTCAGTTTCATTTTCTCTTTTTTTCCTAGTGTGTTAAGGTGAAAGCTTTGGTTATACAGAGTTGAGATCTTTTTTCTTCTTTTCTTTTTTTTGAAGACAGAGTCTCGCTCTGTTGCCCAGGCTAGAGTGCCGTGGCGTTAGCCTAGCTCACAGCAACTTCAAATTCCTGGGCTCAAGCAATCCTTCTGCCTCAGCCTCCCAAGTAGCTGGGACTACTACAAAATTAGCCTGGCTAATTTTTTCTATATATTTTTAGTGGTTCAGATATTTTCTTTCTATTTTTAGTAGAGACAGGGTCTCGCTCTTGCTCAAGCTGGTCTCAAACTCCTGACCTCGAGCAATCCTCCTGCCTCGGCCCCCCAGAGTGCTATGATTACAGGCATGAGCCACCATGCCCGGCCTTCTTCTTCTTTTTTTTAAGAGTCATGGTCTCAGTCTGTTGCCCAGGCTGGAGTGCAGTGGCACAATCGTAGCTCACTGTAGCCTCCAATTCCAAGGTTCATGTGATCCTCCCACCTCAGTTTTAGCTGGGACTACAGGTGCGTACCACCATACCTAATTTTTTTTTTTCATTTTTTATAGAGATGGGGTCTCACACTCCTGGACTTACATGATGCTCCTGCCTCGGCCTCCCAAAGTGGGATGACAAGCATGAGCTACCAGGCCTGGCTGTCTTCTTTTTTAACGTAGGCACTTACAGATATAAATGTCCTCTAAGTACTGTGTTAGCTGCATTTTCCGGATTTCATTCATCTCAGAGTATTTTCTAATTTCCCTTGTGATTTCTTTTTTGATCCTCTGGTTATTTAGGAGAATGTGTTATTTAATTTTCACATAATTGTGAATTTTTCAAATTCTTTTCTGTTACTGATTTCTAATTTCATTCTATTGTGGTCAGAGAAAATACTTTGGTCTGAGTTCAATCCTTTAAATGTACTGAGAGTTGTTTTAAGACTGAGCATGTAGTCTATCCTGGAGACTGTTCCATGTGTTCTTGAGAATTATATTTTTCTGTTATTGGAGTGCCCTACAGGTGTCTGCTAGGTATACAGTATTGTTCAAGTCTTCTATTTCTTTGTTGACTTTCTATCTAGTTGTTCTATCCATTATTGAAAGTGGAATACTGAAGTCTCCAACTATTATTGTTGAATTGTCTCCTTCACCCTTCAATTCTGTCAGTTTTTACTTCATGTATTTTGGGGCTTTATTTGTTAGGTGTATATATGTTTATAACTGTTATATCTTTGCTCCCTGCCCCTTCCCTCCTCCCTCCCACCCTCTGAGGAAAAAATAAAAGAAGAAAAGAACTGTTATATCTTTTTTGAGTTTTGGGAGGGGGGTTGTTTGTTTTTTTTGAGACAGGGTCTCACTCTGTTGCCTAGGCTAGAGAACAGTGGTGTCATCATAGCTCACTGCAACCTCAAATTCCTGGGCTCAAGTGATCCTCCTGCCTCAGCCTCCCAAGTAGCTGGTACTACAGGGTGTGCCACTATGCCCAACTAATTTTTCCATTTTTTTGTAGAGATGGGGACTCATGAACTATGTATTTGTTAATACCTGAGTGATTGCCTTCAAAACTGAGCCAAGTACACACACTTTGATCAATTCAACTAAATAAATACTTGAACACTTAACATGTGCTAAGTGCTACAATGAATACAAAATGAAAAGATATAATCATTGCCCTCCATGAACTCATCATCTAATGGGAGAGACAAGTAAGCATATAAATAACTTTGTTATTAGGCAGCCTGGAATAAAAGACCACCACAGAGGGAGATAAAAAAAAATAGTGGTACAAGAGAACAGGGAAAAAAGACAAAAAGAATTTTAATCTGGTCTGGCTTTTGGATTGGAGTGGCTGCTGCTACTCCAAGTTAGTGACAGGAGATACCTTAAGTGGGATGTTACTTGTGCTTGGGCCATGAACTCCCCCTACTGCTGTGGATACTGAGAACAGGTGTCAAACTGAGACAAACTGTACAGTGTCACACAATAGCAAGAGCTTCATTTATAGGCAGACCTAGGTTCAAATCCCAGCTCTTTTACTTATTAGCTCTGTGACTTTGGGTAAATCACTACAGTTTTTAGAGCCTAGCTTTTAATATTTTTAAAAACAGACACAGTCAGTAATTTACTTATTTGGTAGATAACTTTTCAGTATCTACTCTATGTTAGCACTATTGTCCCTTTATCCTTCTTCTATATCTACATGTGGGCCAGCTAGGGAGGTGAGCAGGGCAGTATTCAACTAGCTTTGTAGAGTCAAGAAAAGAGGTTTCCTCCTCTGGCCCTCCTAAAGGAGCTATCACAGTCCAGTGGAAAGAACAGGGGCTCTGAAGGCAGGCAAATGTGGATTTAAAAGCCAACTGTACCATTTATCGGATATGAAATTGTAGACAAGTCCCTTCACCAGATCCTCAGGGACACAAGGATATCCTATACTGCAGGCTAGAAAATTAAGAGACATCATGGGGTAGGTACTTCAATAAATGGTAGTCCCGCACCCATTTCATTAAAAGTTCCCAGTTAGGCTGAGGGTGGTGATTCATGCCTGTAATCCCAGCGCTTGGGGAGCTAAAGTAGTAGGATTGCTTGAGATCAGGAGTTTGCAGCCTGAGCAAGATCGAAACCTTGTTTCTATAAAAAGTTAAAAAATTACCTGGACATGGTGGCACGTACCTCTAATCCCTCTATCCCAGGAGGATAAGGCAGGAGGATCCCTTAAGCCTGGGAGTTGAAGGCTACAGTGATCTATGGTTGGGCCACTGTACTCCAGTGAGTGAGGCCCTGTTCTCAAAAAAAAAAAAAAAAAAAAAAGTTCCCTGCTGGAAATGGTTGTGTTTGCCCATGGATTTTAAGACTACTTAATGAAAATTTTCCAAATCCTCAATCATGTGCCTTATCTCCTGCCTTTCCCTCACACGGCTCCAGGTGGTCAGGCCTATTACTGTTTGGCCAAGCACAAGCTGGACAAAAGCAAGCTTCTAGTCAGCATGGCTTTTTGTGGAAACATTGAATCAATTACTATTCTCTGAATACAGGTAATTCTTTTGTGTATTGTTGTGTGTGTATGTATGTTTACAATCTTTTGTACATTTTAAAACATTTTTGTCCCACTTTAAAAATCTGTAAATGACTCACCAAATACAAGACCAGAAAAAAAAAATGTGTAAATGAAAGTACTGCCACATTTTTGCCTTTTATTTCTAATTCATTTCAGTCTATTATTTCTGCTTTGAGCTATTGGTTAATAGTGAATGTTCAAGCAACCTAAATGTCTACCAACAGGGCATTAGCTAAAACCATCTAAATGACCCAACTCAGAATTCCTTAAGTAAATTAAGGTGAGTTATAGAACCATACATAGCATATAATCTCATTTTTGTTGAAAAACAGCCAGACATGGTGGTTCATGCCTGTCATCCTAGCACTCTAGGAGGCGGAGGCAGGAGGATCACTTGAAGTCAGGTGTTCAAGACCAGTCTAAGCAAGAGCAAGACCCCGTCTCTACTAAAAATAGAAAAAATTAGCTGGGCATGGTGGCACACGTCTGTAGTCCCAGCTACTTGGGAGGCTGAGGCAGGATACTTTGAGCCCAGGAGCTTGAAGTTGCTGTGAGCTAGGCTGACGCCATAGCACTCTAGCCCAGGCAACAGAGTGAGACTCTGTCTCAAGAAAAAAAAAGAAAGAAAAAGAAAAACAATGTGTGCCTGTGTGTTAAAAAGATCTAGAAAAACAGATATACCAAAGTGTTAATAGTGATTGTCTCTAAACCAGGGGAATTATGAATGTTCTTTTTTTTTTTTTTTTGAGACAGAGTCTCACTCTTTTTGCCCGGGCCAGAGTGAGTGCCATGGCGTCAGCCTAGCTCACAGCAATCTCAAACTCCTGGGCTCAAGTGATCCTTCTGTCTCAGCCTCCCCAGTAGCTGGGACTACAGGCATACGCCACCATGCCCGGCTAATTTTTTCTATATATTTTTAGTTGTCCAGATAATTTCTTTCTATTTTTAGTAGAGACGAGGTCTCGCTCTTGCTCAGGCTGGTCTCGAACTCCTGAGCTCAAACGATCCGCCCGCCTCAGCCTCACAGAGAGCTAGGATTACAGGCGTCAGCCACTGCGCCCGGCATGAATGTTCTTTATGTTCTTCTCATATGTCAATATTTTCTGATCTTTCTAAAATGAGCAGATGGCCAGGTGCAGTGGCTCACGCCTCTCATCCTAGCACTTTGGGAAGCTGAGGCAGGAGGATCCCCTGAGGCCAGGGGTTCAAGACCAGCCTGAGCAAGACTGGGATCCCATCTCTACTAAAAATAGAAAAAATCAGCTTAGTGTGGTAGCTCGTGTTGGTAGTCCCAGCTACTTGGGATGCTGAGGCAGGAGGATCATTTGAGCGCAGGAGTTTGAGGTTGCAGTGAGCTAGCTATGAAGATGCCATTACACTCTAGCCCAAGAGACAGAGCAAGACCCTGTCTCAAAAATAAAATAAGATAAAATAAAATAAAATAAAATAAGCAGACATTGTTTTGGAAATAAGGAAAAACAAGAGAAACTGTAAAATGATTGTGTTATTGGACACTTAGGTAGGTTCAATTAATCTCCTACTGCTAGACATTTCATCTGGTCAAAATAACAGCCACTCATTATTCAGGCAGAGCCAGGACTAGCATCCAATACCCAGGTTTTCTAAATATATGTAAAAATGTCCTTAAAACTCTTATTGGGCCCTGCAAATTTAAAGGGCTGTTATTACTAGAGACTTTGTCAACCCACTATTGAGGTCCTAAAGGAAGATAGGAAATATGTGTAATATGCACCCAGGACTGGGTTTTCGAATAAACTAAAATAAGGAAGATGTCTTAGATCAAAGATCTCCAGAAAATACTACCATTTCAAAACATTTTTTAGCCTGTATGTTTAGAGATATCATTAGGTTACCACGTAACCTGGGCAAAACCCTTATTGTCCTTATCAAATTCTGAACCTCTGTTTCCACATCTGCAAAATAATTGCAGCTACCTTTTTTTGGTAGAGACAGGGTCTCTCTATGTCACCCAAGCTGGAGTAAAACGGCATGATCATAGAGCTCACTGCAGCCTCAAACCCCTGGGCTCAAGAGATCCTCTAGCCTCCTGAGTAGCTGGGACCACAGGTGTATACCACCATGCCTGGCTAATTTTTTAATTTTTTGTAGAAATGGGGTCTCAGTATGTTTCCCAGGCTGGTCTCAAATTCCTGGCCTCAAATTCCTGCCTTGGCTCCCAAAGTGCTAGGATTACAGGCATAAGCCACAGTGCCCAGCCCAACAGCTACTATTAAATCACCATCTCCCACATTCTGTTTTATAGGTAAGAAAACTGAGGCTCTGAAAGATTAAGTAATTGGCTTATAGTTCTGTAAGTGACAGTTAAGATTGAAACCAGATCTATCTGGTAAAAGAGAACGAGGGTAGGGAAATGTTTGACTCTATGAGTTATTTTATTTTTTCCTTTTAACACTGAGGAGACATTAATATAATGAACTTTCTTTGTATAATGCAAATGATACTGTATACTGTGTTGGATTAAATTAGAAGGTGCATTGAATTACAATTAACTCATGGCCTTATCTTAACAGCTGAGTAATTAGATCAATCTAATCTTCTGGATTTTATTGCTTGTTTTATTATGGCCTATAATCAGTTGAAATTACAATAGGAAGTCCAAGAGTCAGGAACATTTGCTAACTCTGAGTAGCTGGAGGATCCAAATTGAGTTACTTAACTACTCTGCACCTCGGTTTCCAAATCTGTAAAATGGGAATAGCATTATCTTGTCTCATAATTACCAAGCTATATTAAGTTTAGAAATGCTCAATGCTAGGAAAAAGGGGGATTCCCCAAGGGTTATGAGAAAATTACCCGAGAAACATTTAAAAGGAAAGCTCTCTGACACACACACTGGCCTTTGTACTCCTGAGAACTCAGTGAAAGTCATAACCATGCAACCTATCACCTAAGGCACAGGAAGCCTGGGATAAGTCCAGATTTTTCCTTTTCCTTCACTCCCCAAATCGAATGTCAAGTCCCAACTTATTCATTCATACTCCACAAAAATTCAATTTCTACGATATGCCAGACACTGTTCTCTCAAAAATGTCTCAAACATGTACTCTCCTCTGCATCCCATACCAACTCTTAGTTCAGGTCTCTCAACTGACCTTATTATAAGAGTCTCCTAATTGGTCTTCTGACCTCCATTTTCTTTCTCTCTCCAATCCATCCTCCTCACTGCATCTGGAGAGATCTTTCAGAAATGCCAGTCTATCCATCATGCCACTCTCTGGCGGTTTCTCATCACCAAGGATAAAGTTCCAAACTTCTTAGTATGGTCTCAGGACCCTCCAAGTCTGGCTCCTATATATTTAGATGTCTTATTTCTTCTCTTGCCATGCCTGGCCTGGCATTTTACACGTCACCCACACCAAACACACAGCTGTTCTGACAAGCAACTCCACCTGACTGTTCTACTCCATGCATTGTTCAGGCTGTCCTCAACGCTTGGATAGTCCTTCCCTTGCCCTTTACTTCACTTCTGTCTCCAAAAAGTCTTCCTGAATCTCCTCCCTTCAGGCTACACTGGGGTCCCTTCTGGCTACTCTCATAACTGGTTTTTTTTATAATCGTTATCAAATTACATTTCTAGTTTTCTAAAATGCTCACCCCCCATTTGAGGGACCTAGTATCAGTCCAGTGATGACCCCTAGGTTGTGGTTCTCCTTGTGCTTGGGCTCTCACCACCCAAACCTGTTCTTTTCAGTCTCCGTCCTTCCCTAACCACCAAGCCTATGGCTGACATCCTGCGTCTGGCCAAGACAGACCCACCAGCTAACTACCATTTCCCTGCTGACTCAATTTTCATTGCAGAAAAAGATGTATGGACTTTAGATTCAGAAATAGGCTCTAATCTTGGTTAAGTCATTTCAAACTGTGGTTTCAGGCAAGTTACTTCCACTCACTGAGCTTCAGCTACCTCTCATGTAAAATGGGATAATAATTACTTGGCAGAGTCGAGATGATGATAATGCTAATAATAAAAACAATCAGTGGCCGGGCACGGTGGCTCACGCCTGTAATCCTAGCACTCTGGGAGGCCGAGGCAGGCGGATTGTTTGAGCTCAGGAGTTCAAGACCAGCCTGAGCAAGAGCGAGACCCCGTTTCTGCCAAAAATAGAAAGAAATTAATTGGACAGCTAAAAATACATAGAAAAAATTAGCCGGGCATGGTGGCGCATGCCTGTAGTCCCAGCTACTTTGGAGGCTGAAGCAGTAGGATCGCTTGAGCCCAGGAGTGTGAGGTTGCTGTGAGCTAGGCTGATGCCACGGCACTCACTCTAGCCAGGGCAACAAAGTGAGACTGTCTCAAAAGAAAAAAAAAAACAATTAGTATTACTTATTATGTGTCAAGTATTAATATTTATGCTAAGCACTCCACATTAATCTCATCTAATCCTCACAACCTCTTTATGAGGTAGGTTCTACTATTATCTTTATTTTACAAATAAGAAAACCAACTAGAGAAGCTGATTTATTTGTCTAGGTCATTGTGGTAGATATCGCGGGCTGGCTAACTCAATGCTCATTCATTCCCAACCCTCTTGCCCTTCCTGCCCTTACTAACGCTGGACAAGCTAACTACTCACTCTTCCAGCCTTACTAGCTCCTAGGAGTAGCCACGTAGAACCAGTTCTGACCAATCAGATGTACATAGACATCTGCCGGGGATATTTCGGTGAAGTCTTTGCTTTCCTAGGAAAAGGACAGATATTACTGATGTCCCCCATACCCCCTTTTCCCACCTCAATCATAGACATGATGCCTAGAGCTGTAGTAGCCATCTTAGACCATGAGGGAAAGGAAAGAGGCATGGGGATATTGGTCTTGAAATCATTGACCTAATAATGTCACCTGCCACTGACATTCAGACTTTTTTTTCCCCCAGTCAGAAAACTTTGAGACAGATTTTTTTCATGTGAGAAAAACATACCTCCTGTTTGCCTATTTATTTAAGCTACTGTTAATCAAGTCTTCCAGTAGCATCTTCCAGCATTTATAACTGATGCACAGTGATCAAATGATAGAGCTGAGATTCAAATGTAAGCAGTTCTTAACTACTAAGCTACATGAGAAAAATCTGGCACTGGACTTATTAGGGAATGGGTACTCAGATGATGAAAATAATTATAATGATGTCAATCACTCGGCCTACCTCCTCCTCAAGGCTCCACGCTTCTCTGAAAACTCAGGATTGTCAGTAAACCAAATTATAACAGCTGTTCAGGAACAGGGGTTTCCGCCCCCCTGCCCCGGCTTTGAACACTGTGCCCTCTTGTCTGCATTTCAATTCAGTTCTCCCAGCTCATAGCCCACCCAAAGGAGGGAAGGGGCAGGAAAGGTCTGGAGTCTTGGCTCTCTGCCCACCCTACCTATCTTATGGTTCTACAAAGATTCGAGGCCTCCTGCCATACAGGCATAACACAACACAGTTCAATGAACTCAGCATAAACTTACAAGTGACAGCACTTGTGCTGACAGTGGAGACCAAAGCTTTTCCCTGGCAGACGGAGACCTTTGGAGGAAACAGAAGTGTGGTTTTGTAGCTCAAACAAGACCAAGGACTATGGATTTTTCTGCCTCTTCTCCTGCTGTGAGCAGTAATAGCAAAAATCTGATTTAGACACTTAAGTTCAAGTACCTTTCCTATCAGCTGAGCAATTTTCAAGTAATCACACTTTTGATCTTACCCAACATGAGTCCTTTTAAAGCCAATTTTTGGGGCCAATTATTTAGTTTTCCTAAGATGTGCAAGCAAAAAGACAGAATTGTTGGCTATCTTGCTGGAAACTATATTTTCTATGTAAGGTCATGTGTTAGCTATCACACATGTGTCCGCGATGACAGGAGGGGCAGCTGGCCCCTTCCGAAACAGATTGGGAGGTCGGTGAGCAGGCAGTCCTAACCCCTGGCACTGGACTTATTAGGAAATGGGTAATCAAATTATGAAAATAATTACAGTAATGTCCATCACTCGGCCTACTGGGGTTTAGGTCAGAGGTCTGGGGGTCCTCACCCCAGTCGCTATGGACAATTTTTTCTTTGTGTGTGAGCTCTTGGACTACATTCCCTCCTTCACCTTCAAGACAGGGGAAGAGGATGATGTGAAGCATGTGCTGGAATTGCCAAACTCTGCTTTACTGAGGGGGCTAAGAATGAATGTAATCTGGTGGAAGTTGTAACCTGGAACCATGATTACCAGGAGATGATAGTCCCTGTGGCCTACCTCAAGTTGTCCTGTCAATCCAAGTTACAATAAGCAATGATGTTTGCAAGGAAGAGGAGAGGAAGGAAGAGGAGAGTGAAGAGGAGGAAGCTGAGGTGTGCCCTTTCCTTCCTGCCAAAAAGTAGGGAAGCAGGCCTAGCTCTCCTTGTTCAGCTCTATGTACCATGCACCAGCTTCCTGAACAAGATTCAAGAATTTTAAATGTTTCTTCTCAGTTGAAAATGAGAGTTTAGGGTGGGGGTTGAGTGAGAGAGACTTGGGCCAATACTAGGAGAGAGGGGGCCTGTTCTTCATGGGGCCCTGGTGTTCTAATCCTATACCATGCCTAGGGCTTCCCTTTTTCTCTGGGGGTGGGAAGAACTCTGAACTTCTATCCTGATCCTTTCTTCTCACCTGCCTATGAGGACTGGAGGTCAATATCTACACATTTTTAACACTTTTATATTTTTGGATGAAGGTTGAAATAAAGTAGCGTGGAGTTTTTTGTAAAAAAAATTTTTTAATTAAATAATGATGACATAGTTCTCAAACAGGGTACTGGAATCCCCGTGGTTACTCAGGAATAATATGCTAGAGGATATATGAAAGCACTGAGTAAATATGCTACACTTTCCTGGGTGTTAATTTTACTAGATGGTAAATAGTTTAAAGTATATGTTTTATAGAAAACAAGTATGACTATATAATGGTTCCATAAAGCAAAACTCTTGTGAATTTTGAAGATAAGACATAGACTTCAAATAAATTTCAGCCTTGGAATGGCTGCTGTTGGCTATTCATTCCCACATCAATCCAGGGAAGAATTCATTCCCCTCTGATGTCAAGTATACTTTGGTAGAAAAGTTTCCAAAACACTGTGTATGGCCCATAAGGGATTCTCAACAAATAGCAACCATTATTGTTAATAATTGATAGCTGTTATTATTAACCCATCCACTGGAGAAACAAACTTACTCTGTGGTATATGGAGCATAACTGGAGTAGGGGGTATTCGCTCTACCCAGATATCCTTTTTTTTCCAAGCTGTGGGCCTCTCCAGTTCCTGCTCTTAAGCCCTGTGATTCCACTGAAAAGTAGAACTCCAGGAAGCAGGCCAATTCTGCCTCCAAATGCCAGAGAGTTCTCTTCAAAACACAGAAAAGGAACATTTCAGCACTATTAGAGTTGCTAATCTCAACAAACTCCTGGCCGGGCAGTTAACTTTCAGGACAAGAACAGTCAGTCCAATTATTGACTTAGCTCCATGACTAGATTTGCCTCATTTAACATATTTTTTATTTTGTTTTTTTTTGACACAGAGTCTCACTCTGTTGCCAGGGCTACAGTGCCATGGCATCAGCCTAGCTCACAGCAACCTCAAATTCCTGGACTCAAGCGATCCTCCTGCCTCAGCCTTCCAAAGTAGCTGGGACTACAGGCATGTGCACCATGCCCGGCTAATTTTTTCTATATATTTTAATTGTCCATTTAATTTCTATTTTTAGTAGAGACGGGGTCTCACCCTTGCTCAGGCTGGTCTCGAACTGCCGAGCTCAAATGATCCACCCGCCTCGGCCTCCCAGAGGCTAGAATTACAGGCATGAGCCACTGTGCCCGGCCTTATTTAACATATTTACTGCCGCACTAGGAAAAAAAATATTTCCTTGGGGCCACTGTTATGAAAACAGTATAAAAATTTCGAAAACAAAACAATTTTTTTCTAATTGAATGAAAAATTTGTTATTTTTTATTGTTTTCTGTGTATGAGTTATATGCAACTTGAAAAATACTTCGCACAGCTTCTGAGGTGAAGAGATGTGTGAGTTACATATGCTTCACAAGGTCCTGGGCTGAAAATTAGTGTGAGTTAAATACAACTCTCGTGGCAGTTAATGTGTTAAAAATCTTTCATAGCGGGGCATGGTGGTTCCTGTAATACTAGCTACTCCAGAGGCTGAGGTAGGAGGATCCTTGAGCCTAAGAGTTGGAGGCCTCAGTGAGCTATAATTGCACCACTGTACTCCAGTTCCAGTGGCAGAACAAGATACCATCTCTCTCTAAAAAAAAAAAAAAAAAAAAAAAAAAAACTCTTACAGATTCAATTATCTCATTAAATGTTCACAAACAATTGATAGGACAGGTATTATTCTCATTTTTATAGAGGAGGGAAATAAGGCCATTAGAAGTAAAGTGACTAGTTCAAGCAAGTTTTGAGAGGCAGAGCCAGGAGTCAGACTCAGGTCTTCTGACTTGAAGTGTAAACTTCCCCCATTGCATTAAGCAACGGGAAGTCATTCCAGTGAGAATCTATGCACCACAGCTCTTCAAGTCCTTTGTCAATGTCCCACTGAGTTTTAGCTGTATTTAGGGACACAGAAATTATATTACCATTGACTAAGAAACCATAAGTAACTAATAGAAAACTAAATTAAATTGCATAAGCTTAATTAGCAGGAAAAGGAAACTCACTCACTGGTGGTAGCTGTGGCTATAACTGACCTTTCATAGGATACTTGGAAACAAGCTTTCATGGTTTTCTACTGATCTTGTTCAAGGTCATCAGGAGCCTTGGGGAAAAAGTCTAGGCTGACAGAAGCTACTGGCAGTGTAGAAAGGGATCTGAGTGACAGCAAGGAGCTCACCTCATCTTACTGCTTCTGAACCCTTCATTAACACCAGGGATTCCAAGAAGTGGCACAGAAAATTATGTTCAGTAAGAGATAAAAGAAATAGATTAAAGGAAGGAGTTAGCCAGTTGATTTATAATGTTAACAAAAATTTAAAAATTAATGCCTAGGATGTTAGAACTGGAAAGGAAATTTCTAAGCAACTCATATGAGCCCCTCATAGCCTGGATGGGAAAGTGAAGGCAAGAGAAACGGGTAGGACTTGTCCACTGTCTCCCACTCATTAGTAGTAGAATGAGACCTGGAACTTAGAACCCCTCCTCACGCTTCAGGATCTAGTTCCAGGTCCTTTCACAGTTCATAAGAGTGAGATAATTGGGTTTCTCGCTCACGTGTGAGATGTAGCTCCTGTAAACTTGTTATGTTGTCATCACGTGACCCGTCTGACATGAAAGAAAAAAGATCTGGCTCCATACTTGCCTTCTCAGAAGTCTTTCCTGACACCAACCTCTGACAGAGTTGTGGCCCTCCCCCCACATACCATGCTTTCACAGCAATTTGAACATGTATTTATTATGGTAGGCATTTGGAATATAGTGGCACATCCCTCTGAGACAGGATTTGTCTCAGCGAACTGTAATTGTGTCCTTACACATCTATGCCTTTCCATTTCTTACAGATTTGTGCTGGTTAAGCAGGGAAGTCTATGGAGAAACCATATACACAAAGGACACATAGTCACTGTGTGTGTGTCTTCACAAAACTGATAATCTAACAATTTGAAGAACAGAGTATATAACAAAACTGGAAGGTCATAGTTCATCCAGTCCAGTTCATTTAGGCCCCCTCCTAAGGAAGTAGAACCCTTTCATTAAACAAAATCTCACCTGGAACCCAATCTATGAAATAGGAATGAGCAGATCTCTACTGGAGGGGAAGGGAGTACTTTTTTGGCTTACTCCTTCCCTTTTCATAGCTCCGAAGCATCATGAGGAGCAATCTCCTCATTTTCTGAATGAGGAAATGGAGCCAAAATAAAGGAATTTTTAAATTCTAGGCCTTCCCTTCATTCAGTATGGGACAGAGAAAAAGCCCTTGAGGCTGGGCAAACCAGAAGGAAATTCTCTATGACCTTGGAAAAGTCATTTGACCTCCCTGCATCAGATTTTTAATCTATAAAACTTAATAATATCTATTTTCCATGGATGCTGTAAAGATTAAGTGAGATAAAATACGTGAAGCCTCCAGCTCATGCCTAACACAACTCAGGTGCTCCACAGCCACACAGAATTACTATTAACTCGAATCAGAGCTGGAATCTGGTGTTCCCCAGGGCTCTATTCCGCAAACCAAAGAATGGCTTTCCAGAGAAAAGATGTGCCCACTAGAACCCTAGAGGGTGGCAAAGCAGGTTTGAAATACCTTAATGCAAAACCTTAAATGAAATCTCTCCAGACATAAGCAGGCACCTAAACCATTTTTTTTTTTTTTTTTTTTTGACACAGAGTCTTGCTCTGTTGCCTAGGCTTGAGTGCCGTGGCATCGTCATTGCTCACTGCAACTTCAAACTCCTGGGCTCAATGATCCTCCTGCCTCAGCCTCCCAAGTAGCTGGGACTACAGGAGTGCGCCAGGACATCTGGCTAATTTTCTCTATTTTTAGCAGAGATGGGGTCTCACTCTTGCTCAGAGCTCATGCTGGTCTCTTCTGAGCTCAAGCAATCCTCTTGCCTTGGCCTCCCAGAGTGCTAGTATTACAGGCATGAGTCACCATGTCCAGCCTCAGGCACCTAAATCTTAATTCAAAGCTCTCAGCATGGTAATGAGTAAAGATTTTTTCTCTTCACTACGGCAGAAGACAGGTAATAAAGTGAGCGATAGGACAATTTTCCATCATTTTATAGAAATATGACAATGACTAAATATACTGCTATGACATGACTTCAGCTAATTGTGAGAATCTGTCACTGTGAAAGCATACGTGGAAAGCACATCTCCCACCATAACGTAGGATGATGGCTATTCTTTATTTGCAAAGCATACTGTGATATGGCAAGAACTTACCCAGTAAAGAAAAAAAATCCTTACCTGATACTTGCTTTTATGCAATGGCAAAAAACCTTTTTTTATATAACACCAAAGGTTTTTGTTGTTGTTGTTTTTAAGGATATTTATACTGGGAGTGATGTTATGAATAACGGCAGCAGAATAGGAAGCTCCAGGAATCTATCACTCCACCTAAACCACTACTGAGGAGGAAGAAAATACCTGAAATAACTATTTTGGAACTCTGGAGTCTAGTCAGAATACTTGCAGCCTCCAGTGGAGAGCTTGATGAAGAAGCTGGTAAATTTCAGCAAATTTCGGCCTTTTGTCTAGCAGCTACCATCCTCACCGTCCCTGGTGCTGCTTGCTGGAGCTAGGGTGGGCATTAAGGACCTCGTCCTCCAAATATCAGAGTGATGCATTCTGATTGCTGGTTTTGGTCACTGAGAGGCTAATACAGAGGCCGACAGCTGTGGTTTCAATCTCTACTGGCTGAAACAGATTCCAAGGTATTTAAAAAGACAGATGAATGGATAAACAAATATTGTATGATTCCATTTATGTAAAATATCTAGAATAGGCAAATTCATAGAAACAGAAAGTAGATTAAGGGTTACTAGGAGCTAGAGAGAGTGGGAAAGGGGAGTTATTTTTTAATGGATACGGAATTTCTGTGTAGGATGATGAAAAAGTTCTAGAAATAGTGGGGATGGTACACAACATTGTAGATGTATTTAATGCCACTGAATTGTATACTTAAAAATGGCTAAAATGGTAAATTTTATGTTATGTATATATCAGCATGATAAACTTTTTTCTAAAAAAAGTATATCCATATTTCACTTAAAGTGACTCTTTTTTTTTTTTTTGAGACAGAGTCTCACTCTCTTGCCTGGGGCGAGTGCCGTGGCATCAGCCTAGCTCACAGCAACCTCAAACTCCTGGGCTCAGGCAATCCTACTGTCTCAGCCTCCCAAGTAGCTGGGACTACAGGCACGAGCCACCATGCCCGGCTAATTTTTTTTCTAGATATATTTTTAGCTGTCCAATTAATTTCTTTCTATTTTTTTTTTTTGGTAGAGATGGGGTCTCGCTCTTGCTCAGGCTGGTCTCGAACTCCTGAGCTCAGAACGATCCGCCCACCTCGGCCTCCCAGAGT
>CAUYSK010000378.1:0-23766 GCA_963575035.1 Avahi laniger | reverse complement strand
TAAAACGCACATTTAAAACAAGCACCACATGTACTCACCATCAAATTGGTATTAACTGATCAACACATAAGTGCACATGTAAGAATAATATCTATTGGATGTAGGGGAGGAGGGGACGGGTATTTGCATACACAAAGAGTGCAATGCGCACTATCCAAGGGATGGACACGCTTGGAACTCGGACTTGGCGGGGAGGGGGAGGCAAGGGCAACATAAGTAAACTAAACATCTGTACCCCATAATATGCTGAAATAAAAAAAAGAAAAAAACAAACAAACAAAAAAACCCACACATTTAGAAGGTCATGATGCAATTCACGCGCAACACATCACAGTGGCTGCCCGACAGAGGACCGTGATGGGAGCAGGGAAGGGGTGGGAGAGGTATCCAGAAATAACTAAATAAGACAATGGAGCCTTCCACGTGCCACTGTGGACAGCATGCCGCGAACTGAGAAGTATGTTTACTTCTGCGCTTTCCCCAAGAAGCACACGTAGAAAATGACAAATAACGACAAGCGAATGAAGGTGACAAGTACGAAGCTTAGCTGGCGAGATTTATGAGATCCCGTCGCAGCCCAGTGGCAGCCTCACCGAGGAGGAGCATTAGCTGGTGCTTGAAGGATGGAAAGACACTGGCGTGGGGGCACCTGGCAAGACAGTGGCCCCCGGAATATCACAATCCTTTTTCGGTTCTAGATGTTTTACATTCTTCTCCCATTCTCTCAACTATTTCTCAAATTTGTTCATGGTATTCTTTTTTTAACAGAACTTCCTAATCGTGGTATAATTTTTAAAATAGCCAAATTTTTATCTTTGTGGTTTTTAAGCATGAGGCTTTGCTTAAATCCTTCCCCACCTTTGATTAACAAATATATTTTTGACATTATTTGGTAGTAACTTTACAGTTTCACATTTCACATTAAGATACTTAATCCTTATGGAATCCACCTTGGACTGTGGTATAGGTTGTCATGTGGTTTTATTTTTCTTCACTTTCTAAGGCCCTTTTTCCTACAACATTTACTAAGCAGTTCGTTTTTCCCTATTAGTTTATAGTGCTACTTTTATCATATAATAATAGACTGTCACTGAGCTCTCTGTGTTTTTGCCTTGGGCTATTGTCCACGCTTATGCTAGGATATCACTGTTCTACTTTACTTTGTATATGCCTGAGTAATAGGGCATATTATCTTTTGTAGTATACAAATATATCCTTATGATAATTTGTTTCAAAATAATCCAAGGGGAAGAAGTAACAGGCACAACTATAGATGAAGCAAGACTGGCTGTGAGTAGCTAACTTTTAGGAAGTTATCATGGCTAGGAATGGGAACAGAAGATTACACTATTCTATTTTTGACATTGAAATTTTCTTTTTAAAAATTATTTTATTTTTAATTATTAAATATGATGGGTACATAACAGTTGTATATCTTTATAGGGCATATGTGATATTTTGACACAGGCATACAATATGAATTAATAAAATCAGGGTAACTGAGGTATCCATCACCTCAGGCATTTAACAATTCTTTGTGTTAGAAACATTCCAATTCTGCTCTTTTAGTTATTTTAAAGTATATCCTAAGTTATTGTTGATTATAGTCACTTTGTTGTGCTATCAAATATTGTTCATTCTGTCTATTTAGCCATATTTTTGCACCCATTAACCATCCTCACTTTATCCTCCACTCCTGCTACTTTTCTTAGCCTCTAGTAACCATCATTCTACTCTAAACAGAGTAATTGTTTTAATATTTAGCTTCCACATATGTATGAGAACAGGTGAGCTGTGTATTTGTGTGTTTTGCTTATTTTCCTTAGCATAATGTTCTCCAGTTTCATCCATGCTGTTGAAAATGGCAGCATTTCATTCTTTTTGTGGCTATATAATATTCCATTCTGTATAGGTATTAGAATTTCCTTATGCATTCATCCATTGATGGACACTTAGGTTGATTCCATATCTTGGCTACTGTGAATAGTTGCTGCAAAAAACATGGGGGTGCCTGTATCTTTTTGACATACTGAATTCCCATCCTTTGGATATATATGCAGCAGTGGAGTTGCTGGGTCATATGGTGTTTCTATTTTTAGTTTTTTGAGGAATGTCCATACTGTTCTCCATACTACTTGCACCAATTTATATTCCCACAACAGTGTACGAGGGTTCCCCTTTCTCCACATTCTCACCAGTGTTCATTATTGCCTGTCTCTTTGATAAAAGCCATTTTAACTGTGGAGAGATGATATCTCATTGTAGTTTTGATTTACATTTCTCTGATGACTAATGATGTTGAACATTTTTTCATATACCCGTTAGCCATTTCCATGCCTTCTTTTGAGAAATGTCTATTCAGATCCTTTGCCCATTTTTTAATAGTATTATTTGATTTTTTCCTATTGATTTGTTAGAGCTCCTTATATATCTAGTTATTAATCTCTTGTCAGATGGGTAGTTTGCAAATATTTTCTCCCATTCTGTGGATTCTCTCTTCACTTTATTGATTGTGTCCTTTGCTATGCAGAAGATTCTTAGCTTGATTTGATCCCATTTGTCCAATTGGGATCTGTGCTTTGGAGTATTACTGTGCTTTGGAGTATTACTCAAGAAGTCCTTGCCCAGACCAATGTCCTGGGGCATTTCCCCAATGTTTTCATTTAGTAGTTTCATAGTTACAGTTCTTAGATTTAAGTCTTTAATCCATTTTGATTTGATTTTTGAATATGGTGAGACATAAGGGTCTAGTTTCATTCTTCTGCACATGAGTATCCAATTTTCCCAGTGCCATTTATTGAAGAGACTGTCCTTTCCCCACTGTAGGTTCTTGGCAACTTTTTCAAAGATAAGCTCACTGTAGATGTGTGTATTTATTTCTAAGTTCTCTCTTCTGTTCCATTGGTCTGTGTGTCTGTTTTTATGCCAGTATTGTGCTGTTTTGGTTACTACCTGTAGTATAATTTGGAGTCAGATAATGTGAGTCTTCCAGGTTTTTTTCTTTTTGCTCAGGATAGCATTGGCTATTCTTGGTCTTTTGTGATTTCATATAAATTTTAGAATTATTTTTTCTATTTCTGTGAAGAATGACATTGCCATTTTGATAAGGATTGCACTAAATCTGTAGATTGCTTTGGGTAGTATGGACATTTTAACTTCCAATCCATAAGCATGGAATATCTTTCCATTTTTTTGTATCCTTTTCAACTTCTTTCATCAATGTTTTATAGTTTTCATTATAGAGATTTTCACTTCTTTGGTTAAGTTTATTCCTAGTTATTTTATTTTTCTTGCAGCTATTATAAATGGGATTACTTTATTGTTTTCTTTTTCGGATTGTTTACTGTTGGCATATAGAAATACTACTGATTTGTATATGTTGATTTTGTATCCTGCAGCTTTGCTAAATTTGTTTATCAATTCTATTAATAATAGTTTTTGGGTGAAGTCTTTAGTCTTCTCTCAGTATAAGATCATATTGTCTGCAAACAAGGATAATTTGACTTCTTCCTTTCTAACTTGGATGCTCTTTATTTCTTTCTTTTGTCTGAATGCTCTAGCTAGAACTTCCAGTACTATGTTGAATAATAGTGATGAAATTTGGCATCATTGTCTCATTCTAGATCTTAAAGTAAAGGCTTTCAGTTTTTCCCCATTCAGTATGATACTAGCTGTGGGTCTGTCATATATGGTTTTTATCATGCTGAGGTAAAGTCCTTCTATTCCTAGTTTTTTGACACTTTTTTATCATGAAGGGATGCTAAATTTTATTGAATGCTTTTTCAGCATCAATTGAAATGATCACATGATTTTTATTCTTCATTCTGTTGATATGATGTATCACATTGATCGATTAGCATATGTTGAACCATCCTTGCATTCCTGAGATGAATCCCGCTTGATCATGATGAATAATCTTTGTAATGTGTTGTTCAGTTTGGTTTGCTAGTATTTTGTTGAAGATTTTTGCATCTATGTTCATCAGAGATATTGGCCTATAGTTTCCTTTTTTGTTGTGTCTTTGTCTGCTTTTGGTATCAGAGTACTATAGGCCTCATAGGATGAGTTTGGTAGTTTCTCCTCCTACTCTGGGGTCTATCATTTTTAATTTGATTAAGTGCTACCATAATGGCAGCTCTGGATTAGTCTCCAACCAGAAATGTTTAAGGGATCCAGTAAGGCAAGAAACTTTTTTTTAAAATGATAGTTTTATATGGAGTATAACTTTCACATGCATATTTTGGAACTTGATTTATGAAGTTCCTCAAAATATTCTGTTAGAATTTTGATTAGAATTTTGATGAATTTAAAGATTATTTTGGGAGAGAATTAACCTCTTTACAACATAAAGTCTAAAAGAAGGGCATGTCTTTCCATGACATATTTTTTTTCTTTTGATAGGTCTCTAAAATATTCTTCAATGAAATCCTATATGTTCATTGTGAAAACATGTATAACTTGTACTTTGTTAACAATTGTGAATGCAATTCTATTTTTTTATTTTAATATTGGGCTACTTTGTCATTATAAAAAAACCTGTTAATTTTGGAATTTTATACCATATCTGGTAGTCTCATGAATTTAATCTCATGAAATAGATGATATATTGATTCTGTTGGCTCTTCTAGATTATCATATTGTCTAAAAATAAGGACATATTTATTTCCTTCCTACAAAATCTTACATTTGTTATGTTTGTGGCTTTTCTTATAGCTTTGGTCAGAATTTTTGCACTATGTTAAACAGCAGTAGTGATAACGGATATCCTTGCCCTAATCTTAGAGGGGATATATCTACTGATTTGCCAGTAAGTATAAATTCTGTTATAGGTTCTAGTATATAGCTTTTGTCAAGTTCAGGAAGAGTTCTTTCATTCCTAGTTTTAAAATTATTTAGAATTATGAGTAGACCTTTCACTTAAATGCTTTTTCTGACCTTAATAAGAAAATCCTATGTTTTTTAAAGTTCTATTTTATATAACAACAATATATCTTCTGAAGGTGAACTATCTTTGTAGTCCTGGCAAAAAGTCTACTTTTGTGAATTTTTACATCTATGTTTATAAATAAAATGTGGCTTTTTTTCCTTATATTGTTCTTGTTTATACTGGCATCAAGACTGCCCTATCTTCATAAAATGAGCTGGAAAGATTTTACTTTTTCTTTACATTCTGAACAACTATACAGCCATATGGCTGGATTTTTGGGGAGAAGAGAATGAACTTTGATTACCCTTTCAATATTTTATTGCTTACTTGTTTATTTAAGTTTTTTATTTTTTCCCATTAGACATTTTTTACTGTTTCAATATTTTTGTGATAATCTGTCCATTACATCTAGAGTTTTTATATATTAGTGATATCTTGAAGCATGAGGATAGATCAGGAGCAATAGGAAAAGGGACTAGATCTTAAATACTATTAATATTATTGGACCATTTCATTAATCAAACTTAGAGTGTCCTACCTCTATGTTCCTTTTATCTGCGATACAAAATTATCTTATTTTTAGGGCACTAAAATTTACTTATGTATATGGGTCCTCATACTCTTTTTTTTTTTAACTTTTAAAATTTTTTTCTATAGTTTTCTTTTCTCTTTTTTCCTTTCATTTTTTGCATCCTCTGTTTGTTTTGATAAGTTTTAAGAGAGGTCTACCTTATTAATATTTCCAAAGAATAATATTGTGCCTTTGTTTTTTACTTATTTTTATCATTTATTTCTACTCTTATGTTAAATATTTCCTTCTTATTTTCCTTGGATATATTCCATTGGTTTTTTTTTCCCCTTAACTTTGAGTTACATACTTAGCGTAAGATGTTTCCTTTATAAACCTTTTTATTTTCTGATAAATATATTTAAATCTATAAATTTTCTACTAAGTACTGCTTTAGCTGTTTCTCACAAATTCTAATAAATAAAAAAATTTTAATCAGTTCTAAGTATTTTGTAATTTTTCTCGAGGTTTTTAACTCAAAGGATTCTGTATTATGTTAGTGCTCAGACATATAAGAGATTTTGATATCCTTTTTAAAATTGATTTTCTAACTGTATTATATTATGGCTCAGTGATCCACACTGCAAACCATCTCACCATCAGCACACACGTATACACCCAGAGCAGCTTATGACACATTTTTCTCATGCACTATTCAAAGCATTACTATATTTATGGTAGCTACTCAATAAATATTTGTTCAATTAATGATTAAATGAAATAGTACATATATGTAATTTGAGAGATTGGCGGTTAATGTGAATATTTACATGAGGTGTTACTAGGTAATTGCATTAATGGCCAAGACAGAGATGTTAACCAGTAGCAGCACTTAACTCATACCTCATAGAGGTCAGATCCGTCTAACAAAGTGAATTATGAATTATTAATTATTGAGAGGATGATTATCTGGCTTGACACTAAGTATTTTACTCCACCATTTCACTTTGGAAATATACAATAAATTATTGTTAAGTATAATTTCCTTGCAGTACTATCAAATACTAAAACTTATTTCTTCTATCTAACTGTATTATTGTTCTCATTGACCACATTCTCTTTATCTCCCCCTAACTCTCCTTTCCTTTCCCAGCCTCTGGTAACTCTTAACCGATAACCGATGAGAATTCATGGATAAATAATCTAGCTCCTTTACCCCCTGGGTGGGCTAACTCTAAGATGTGCGTTCTGTACTGCCTCCAAGAGTTCCCCCGGAAGGATTAAGTTCTAGTTATCTAGAGTGATAATCAGTGTGATAATTTAACCTTTATTGTTTCCTTTCACATTTTAGTCTCACTTTCCTGAATAAACTACATGATCTCAAATCCTAGTCTTCCGGGGGGATGAAAACTTAGCAAATATATTCTGGGTCCCAACTACATGCAAGGCTTCATGTGTGTCATTAGGAATAAAGGAAAGATTAAAAAGAAAAATAGGGTGAGAAATGAATACTTTTCCCAAGTTAAATATTGATTGCTTTCTTTCATCACTGTTAGCCTGCTAACCATATCCCTATCAAGTCTGTGCTTCATTGGGACTGATTGATTTCCTCTCAAATTGACTTCCATATGTCACACCTCTTAAAATATGAACTGTTTTATTTATCTTCACATTCTAACTCACCTGTTAACATTCAAAAGATACTGGTTGGCTGGGCGTGGTGGCTCATGTCTGTAATCCTAGCACTCTGGGAGGCCGAGGCGGGCGGATTGTTTGAGCTCAGGAATTCGAAACCAGCCTGAGCAAGAACGAGACCTCGTCTCTACTAAAAATAGAAAGAAATTTATCGGACAACTAAAAATATATGGAAAAAATTAGCCGGGCATAGTGGTGCATGCCTGTAGTCCCAGCTACTTGGGAGGCTGAGGCAGTAGGATCGCTTGAGTCCAGGAGTGTGAGGTTGCTGTGAACTAGGCTGACGCCACGGCACTCACTCTAGCCTGGGCAAAAAGAGTGAGACTCTGTCTCAAAAAAAAAAAAAAAAAAAGATACTGGTTGAATAAATGAAGAAAAAAAAAAAAAAGAAGGAGTGAAGATCTAAGAACAGAGACAATGTTACATATAAGAAACCTTCCCTGAATAGAATACCCAAGTGAGGCCCATGAAAACTGAAAATTAGTGTATAATTTTTATATATTCTTAAATAAATATTAAAGTCCATTAAGAAGTTATCATTGTCATTCTACAGCCCATAACGAGGGTTTTTGTTAATGAATAAAGACATATTAAGTATTTCAAATCCATATAAACCTATCCAGTTATAAAATATTTTCTGCAATGATGACAGTTAAGGAAGAAATTATATTGGATGGCCTCTAATTGTTCATTCTTCAATTAACATAAATTTATTGAGCAGTGAAAAAGATTCATTCCCTTCCCTTAAGAGCTTATAGACCAGGGGGAGAAGATATTGAATAGGTAATAACACAAATAGGTATTTAATTCAAATGTTATAAGTGCTATGAGAGTATGTAACAGGGAATTTCACCTGGCTTAGGGGCAAAGAGGAACGTGGAGAAAGGTATCATGGAGGAAGAGATAGTTAAGCTGAAATAAACTGGGCAGAATGTTATGATTCTTGAGCTACAAAGTAGATTTTCTATATACAAGATAAGGACCTAAGCTTGTGGTATAACTCAGGCAAATAGAAAAATATTCAGGTGTTCTCCAGGATAAATTCCCAAGGTGAGGGGCTCTGAAGGATCTGGCTGTGATATCACACTCCTCGCCCGGGCGCCGCAGTGCTGGAGATACCCAGAGAAGAGACAACAAACACTGCTGGCACATGTCCCTTCTTCAACCTGCCAGACAACCATCGGGAATTAAGTTTGACTCCAGACTTTCACCTTCCGAGATCATGGATGGAGAAAAATGGAAAACCAGATGTTATTTATCCAATCTTAGAATTAGTGGGATTTGCCTCCAAGAAGGAATGCTGGTGTCCCAGCCTGATCTAACCAGCACTTCATAAACTGCCTTTCTCTTCACATATGTGGATGCTATCTAACTAATTAAACAACAGCCTTTTCAGAAAGTGGAGTCACTGTTTTGGCTAAAGAGCAGCATCCAGCTTTAATTGTGTATCTCCAAGATTTATTTGGCTGATACGTCCTTGTTTTTGTTTATCATTCAGTGGGTGCACATCGTAAATAATAGATCAGACATATTTTAGGAGATGATGAGGGAGGTATAGATTGGGAAATTTTGTAGCGGCAATACACGTATATAAAAAAGTGTCATCTTATTTTGATCTTAAATATGTAAACCAGCTATTTAAATACCTTACAAATCAGTGGCAGTCAAAACCATGCTAAATTGCCATGCAGACAGAATACTCTAAACCCAAAACAACTTCGACTGTAAGAAAAGCAATAGAGAGAGGAATTTAAATCAACTTACTCTGTAGCTAGAGAGCCAGACACTGTCATTTACCAGTTGTGTGACCGTAGACAAGATTCTTAATCTCACTTGTTTCAAAAATAGTGAACAATTTTCTGTAATTTCTCTTTCAGGCCATACTGTTTGATGACTTTGTAATTTTGCTTATGCCTTTAACAAGTTTTTTCTCCGTAACTCCTATTCATCCTTCAAAGGAAATCTCAGGTAGCATCTCTCCAGGAAGTCCCCTGACTCACCCAAGCCAGGCTGGGGGACAGCTCCCCAGGCTCCCATGAGTCCCTGGTGCCTAAGCCAGTTGTTTACTGCACCGCTTTGACAAAACGTAGCCCCTCCTGCCAACTTGGTGGTATTAATAGAGATCTCAAAGTCAGGGCTTTTCTGTCTTGCATGATACTTGAATCATCTGCAGTAAGTATTGAGTGAACAAAGCAGAGGAAAATGTGCATCGAGAAGGTCAAGAAGAGGTAAATCAGAGCTTCTCAACACCGGCCACATATAGGAAACACCTAGGGTTCTTTTGAAGATGCAGATGCCAACCACTCCAGTCCATTGGAATTAGCAGCTCTGGGAACTTAGACATCAAAACTCCTCAAGTGACGGTGAGGGACAGCTGTGCCTGGGAACCCATTGTTTAGAGGGACACTGGGCAAGGATTTGGTGAGCAGTATGCCAGAGACAGATGGAAGTGTGGGTGATTAAGGCACCTTAAACATCATTCATGAATTTGTTGAGATGATTACTGGCATTATATTTATTATTGGTTAATTTTCTCAAAATATTCTCCCACGTAATATAAAGGTTGTTTTGTTTCACACTCAGGTAATTCAAATGATCAGTCAGGCATCAAACTGTGAGTCACCCCATAATGTTAATGTTCTTGAAACTGTATCTATCACCAATACACACATATATTTGTTTCAGATACAGTGCTGTAAGAAAATAATAGCAAGGGGAAGGAAGGGAGGGGTGGGTTTCACATGCCTCATACATTCATGTCATGATAGTAGGCAAATAAATATCAAATGTAAATACTTTCTATTTCTCTTAAAATGCCACTTTTATAATATTCAAACCTATTCTTATCTCTTTGTCTATGGTGATGATAGTGATGGGCAGTGGATTTTCTGTCTTTTATAATATCTGAGTCTGCTTCAACAGAGAGTCAGTGCCACATCTTGGTTCTAGATGCTTCTACGGGACTTTATATAAGTTCTTCAAGGAATAAGTAAGGCCAGTTTGGAATTATTACTATAAACACGACTAGTATTTGTGGGAGGACTAAGTGACTCTAGTTTATAATTTTCTCATAATTTTCTAAGAAAAGGAACAAGTTTTAAAAACCAACACAAAAACAGTAAAAGGGGAGAAGAAATC
The DNA here is from genome assembly GCA_963575035.1 of Avahi laniger. Taxonomy (NCBI): domain Eukaryota; kingdom Metazoa; phylum Chordata; class Mammalia; order Primates; family Indriidae; genus Avahi; species Avahi laniger. Next base: position 13,498 of record CAUYSK010000378.1, on the reverse strand, counting down.
CTTTTTATGTGATCAACCAAGTGGTGAGAAAAATACCCCAGAGTCTTGCAATCTCAAAACTAATATTCAAACTCTCAATCTGTTTGATTAAAAAAGTTTAATGAGCTGTAAAATAAATACACTTCCATTAAATATTAAATAAATTATTTACAATTTGAAAAAATACTTTTATCTTCATGCATCTTTATGTACAGAAATAAGACTTAGCATAAAAAGTGACAATTGAAGGCTTAAAACCATCAGATTAAAAAGATTCCATTCTCTTAAGATCCACTGAAGGAGGACCAACTCATCATTACGGTTGGGACTTGACCATGACTCCGATATGATACCCTGTTAGAAAATAAAATAGAGTGTTAGAGATAAGCTAAATTCCAACATAGCTTTAAGAAAATTTCAAAGGATAATCAGGAATCAGAATTTCTGTCAATTTTTTTTCTAGTATGTCTTACGAGAAATGCTAAGAGCTTTTCAGAAAAAATCTATCGCTTTGGCTTCATTCTCTCTTTCACATCTGTTTTGGTCATATGCCTACTTGGGTAGAAGACTGCATAAGCTCAAAGCTGTTGCCTCAAATTCTGGTTTATGAAAAAGCGACACCAATCATGAGAAAGAGTATTCCTAACCAAATCTATGCAGTGGACATAATTAAAAACAAAGATTAGGTGGCTCAGAATATTTATGATATACACATAATTTAGGATAATTAGTACCGGGGGCATAATAGTAGTAACTACCAGTTAATAGGCAGTTACTGTGTGCCAGCACAGTGTATTTCTTGTCCTGAAATCACTGTGGAACCTACACTGAGAAATCTTAATGGCACTAAATAGCCCAAAATCCATCCTTATTCATGTTGGTGATCTTAGCTTCAGCACATTAAGCCAACACAATCGATTTTGATGCAATAAATAGTATAGCATTGGTATGGATAATTATCCATTTTAGGAATTATTGAGTTAATTCTATAATAGGCTCAGGACTTAATATCTGTCCTTAACCAATGCTAAATGTAGTGGTTCTTCAAGTATGAAAACTATCTGGAATGTTCATTTAAAATAGAAAGTCTGATATGGTAGATTTAGGGTTGGGCTTAGGAATATGCGTATTGAACAAGCACCTCAGGTAACTCTTAAACTCACTGAAGTTAGAAAATCAGTAACCTAAGGATGCGACACTGTCCTTCCTGAATGTCTGGGGAAATAAAGTTCCCTCTTCCGACCAACTTTAAACGTGTCGTTGATCTCCCGCACCCTTCTTCCTCTGGACACGTTCTTCATTCGCTGCACACTTTCATCATCAGTGAACCCCTCTTCACATCTTCTTACCTTCCACCTACAACATGCTCAGCTTTCCCTCTTCACGAAAAATAAAATTATATATTCTCACCAACCTATCTCTCAAATTTTCACCCCCCTCCCTTTCTCCTTCCTTTCTGTAAAAGAGTATTTTCGACCTGATGCCTCATCATCCTCACAGTTTCGGTGCGAGCATCCCAACTGGGCTCTCCGCACGAAGCTCAGCCTGTCATCACGGCCTTAGCTCCCCTGAAATTCATTGCAATGATGCCATTTTTCACATGTTTCTAAAATGATCTATTTCATGTCTTCAGTATTACCCTTCTTTTTCCTTCAAAATTGCTTGTCCCAATCTCATCAGTGCTTCCAAGTTCACCTCCAATGCCACCCTGAACACACATCATTTCCTGCTCCCTCGATGCATCCCGCTGGACTCTTTCTGTCTTCCATTGGAAATTCCTCATATTCCATCAGTTCCTTTCTGATGACACTTATTTTATGTCTCCTAGTGTTCTGGTTTCTTACACTTTTTTTTCCTATCTACTAAATATTAAGTTCTTTGAGAAAAGGATTGGTGTCTTTCATATTTATATACCTTAAAATACTGATTAAGCACATAGTCCATTTTCAATATTGAACTCAATACTGAGCTCACTTCATACTCAAAGAATAATATGATAATACTTTAATGTAGTCTTTGTTCATAGTGTATCCATAATTAAGAACACATTCCTCATTTTTCTTGAGATAATACAGCTTAATATTTTTCAAAATTAGAGCATATGATCTAAAGACATCTTCTAAAACTCAAACCTGTGATATTGTCCTCTGTTATGCTATGACATGTGCATTTCCATTTTCTTGTCGAAGTTTCTTTCGTTCTTCAGCTTCTCCTTCGTAGGCCCTGAAGTATCGTTTCCGAAGCCTTCAGAGAACAAGACATTCACTGTTACCAAGGTTCTATTCATCTATATGTTGCTTTGGATTGTCATGAGCACAAGGAATTCCTTTTCATGAGTTCTTATAAACCATTAAGCACTGTACTTCACCCGAAAGCAAAATCTAAACCCAGCTGTAAAATATTATTAATTTTTCAGGGAGATGTTTGTGTCGACTTTATATAAAACACATTTCCAGAGGGCTGAGAATTAAATAAATGTCATAATATGCAAACTTTCAGAAGGTATGGAACACATTCATATGTCTTTGTTCTGCAGAATTTAGCAAAGCTGCCATGCAGAACTGGAAAAGAAAATTATGATATAGTTTTATCACAGAATGACTTTATGCTTGCACAAACTAATTTAAATGATTAAAATGTTTTAAAACAGACTTACAAAACAAATTGGGCTTTATTTTCCAATATAAATATTTCCTTCTAGTTTTATTTATTGCTACTTTCTACTTTAAAAATTCAGTGGTTTAGAAACTTTTTAGTGTTGTACAGGTAATTCTCTTTTTAGTAGATTTTTAATCCATCTATGAAACATTAACATTAAAATCATAAGGGCTTTTTTGTTATTGTAATGTTTGGGGAAAAACCTTACCTAAATTATGGAAAAAAACAGCAATTGTAACTTAGGCTTAGTGTTTGTTACATATTTCAAATACAAGGAAAACGTAGAAGAAAGGAGAAATGTCACTGCTAAATTTTAAGAATGCTAACATTGCCAAAGTCTTTCCATACTTTTCCAAAAATGTATTAGATACTTCAAACTCAATAATTACAAGTTTAATTATTATAAAACATCTTCCTTAACTAGCAATTGTTTTGTTCTGTTCTTCTATGTGAAATAATAATGGTTTGTTTGAGGATATCTTTCCTAAACATATTTGCATATCTGGCTTGAGGTACTACAGGGCCAGGATAAATTCTAGGGTGTGCAAAACGAATTTAAAGTGCCCATCACACTTTATGTGCATGATAAAACAGTTTTTCATGTGTCATTTCATCATGATCTGATCTAAATTTAAAATAATATCAAACAATGGCAGATGATAACCCCTTATTTCCTGAACGGCAGTAGTGGTAGATCGTGTACACAATCTAGTTGTTAAAGTAATTTACCAAGACCTAAAATTAGAAGAACGAGTCCCTTGCTTTTCCCAAGCTCTAGTAGCACGTGAGTCATCACAGAGCCATTCATGCCCTCCCCCAACTTCCCTTGCTCAGTGACTTCTGTTTGACAGACAATGCCATTCTGATGTACCCATCAGTACCTGCTACCTGGGACAGTCTAGTTCTAACATTCATTGGTCATGAAGTGAAGTATGTGATCTGTTATTATGAGCACAGGGAGGATATTGCTGGAGTGGAACAGTAACAGAATTGTCCTTGCTTCCTACGCTGTGTCATAGGGTGGAACGTTTTTTTAAAATGATTGAGTTCCCATACTGTTGTATCTGACAGTAACAAAATAAGCATGAGCTCTAAGTAAATTAGTGTCATGTCATAATATTCCCAAGTCATAATTTTGCATTCTAATATGATCAGAAGGCACATTTTTTTCTTGGCTACTACTAGTTTGAAGTTGTTCATGATTTTTAGTACCAAAGCAGTATGTCTGATACTATGACCCTACTCTGAACCAGGCCTTAATTAGCTTCTGGAAGGCTTGCTTCGGCACAAGATTTCACAGACAATACAACACTTTCTGAGATTTGAAAGTAACTATGAATAAAAATATGACATGAAAAAAAAACTCATCAATTTTTAAGTTCAAAAACTTCTAGAACTTCTGAAAAAGGGCTTTCCATGTTAAGTTGGGGACCACAGTTATGTAAATTTCGATCATGTCCTGTGATCTTTGTCGATGAGGTATAAAAATACGAATCAAAGAGCACATGCCACCAATAGAATAATTCATCTAAAATATGACAGTAGAGTGACAGAAATATTGAAGAATTTAACCTGCTATTATGTCACTAAGGATGTTTTAGCTGAGCCGTACTTACTGGATGGTGATAACCACAGCAATAGCTGTGAGGCTCACGGCAGAGAGGAAGGCGGCAATGGCGGCTAAAGCAATTTTTGATAAATCGCTGTCCATCATGCTGTGAGTTTTCATGGACTTTTCCCCACACCGTTCACCAAAGTAATCCTGATGACATCTGCCAACAATCCACATTTAAAGGTTATAATCACTTAAGAGCATTCTGTGTGTTTTAAGCTTACTTTCCAGGTCAGAAACAGCCATTGAATTTCAAGATTAAAAAAAAAAATTATGCCATATACTTGTATTTCAAAATCATGAGACATAAAGTGCATTCTAACTAAGGACCTATTGGTATAAAAACAAGTCGAGATTAGTTTGGGTGTGATACTCCAAGAAGACACACCTTGTCATTCTTTGTTCTCCTTTTATGACCAACTGACGAGTTCAATGACTTGTTATGCAGCTAATACATTCTGCTGTCATTTAACGTGCTTGCAGCTTATGGGGAAAAGGAAATTAAAGCAAAAAATATTATGTGAAAATTACCTTTTGGTCTTTTTTTGAAAAGGAGTTCTTAAAAATATATATATTGTAAAAGGATGGTTTTTACTAGGGATCAGCAAATTATAAGCCCATGGGTAAAATCTGGCTATTTGACAGTTTTTTTTTACAGCCTGCAAGCCAAGAACGGTCTTTACATTTTTAAATGATTACATCTTAATTGGTTATATAAGTATATACATAATCTTTGCCCACGAGCCTAAAATATTTACTGTCTAGTACTTTAATAAAGTTTTTATTGACCCTTGGTTTAACATTGGAAAAATGAATGGTTCTCTGCAGTTAGGGGTTGCGGACACGGTGCTGGAAATACAAAATTCTGTATGATTTAGGGAAACTTACCTGCAGGTTACTGCTTCCAAGTGCTCTATATATTTGCATTCTCCGTGAATGCAGAAATTTTGGAATTCTGCATCACATGGATTTTTCTTTTTTCTGTTTCTTCTAGTTTTTCCATTTTTGTCCCCCTTTTTATTTCTTTTGGGTTTATCTGACGTCTTTTCACTTTCTGTCTTGTTTTTCTTCGGTTTAACTACCTGTTCAACTAAAAAAACACAAAATAATATTTATTGACAAAAGTCTCTCTTAATCTTGAATATCAATTTGGAGACAGGAGAGAAAGAAGTTATAGCGCTGAAAGCTCACGTGTTCTTCATTATATATTTAGCACAATACATGCACAATAAGTGGGCAAGGAGAATATCTGTGCTGTGTAGCACTTATAAATCTAAACACCTTCATTATTTTATTAGCTTCGACACATACATTGAATCGATTTGCATCATCATTATTATTACTGATAATAGTTTTGTGTTTAAGAAAATCCATTAAATATTTTAAACATTTCTTGAGTTTCTAATACATACCAAGTTCTTGGTAATGAGCATTATCTAATTAAAATCAAACCATAGTTGTATGCAATGTTATCCACATGACACAGATGAGGAAAGTGAAGTTGAGTGACTTTCCCTAGGACAAGCAACTAAAAAATGGCCATGTTGGAATGTCAAAGCCTGTGATTTTTTCACTATACTGTGTTGTTTCTTGGAAAAGGTCAATGCCATTGATTAAAATGGAACTTGGGGTATATTTGTTGGTTTTATTTACTGGCCTCAAGCTCATGATCATAGTTGGGAATTAGTGGATACCACCTGCAGGTAGAAAAAACTGAGAATTATAAATTAGAGTTACTCAACTTTCTCCAACTCCCAGATTAAAACAGATTATAATTAATTGATAACTTCCAGGGAGATCATTTCTGTGGTCAATCTATTTGAAAACAGGAGTTGAGAAATATTTGTACTTGGTGCTTCAGAGTTTTATCTTAACTTATCAGATCCACAGAAACTTTTGTTCATAATCTCATAGTCATGAAAGATGTAGTTTATCCACATGCTAAAGATAGGAATGGTGCTTTCCATGTTAGCACAGTGTAGTTTGTTATATTAGTCTCTGAAAAGGTTTATCCGACTATTTAGCAAACAGATTCCCAATAAAAAGAGAAAATATCATTAATCATAGCAGTCATGCAGCACGCATTAAATAGAAAACATTAGAAACATAGCGAAGGTCAAGGGTATCAAAGATAGAATCCCTGTGATTAAGGAAATGATAAATGTTATGAATATTTTCAGGTTATTATAACAGCACTAACAAAAGTCAAATTAGGAACAATGTTTGATAGGTGGTTACGCGATTTTTATATTAAAATTTCCTCTCATGATAAAAAAGCATAAGACAGAATAAGTCCTCTAAGAGAAATATTTGAAATGAACATTACTGCATTTTATCAGTTAGATTACAAATTATAGACAAAGACAAACAATAAATAGTCACTACACTGAAGCGTTCCATTACACATTAACCCCATGGACATTTAACTTAGCCATTCAAAGGAGTTCAACCAACATTTGCATTCTATTTCATAACGCATTGCAATTTTGAACACTAGCCTAGTCATTTGCACCACTAATAATTTATTTGGCCTTCTGAAGTGTTCACAACTCGAAGCATCTTTAAGGGAACAGTTTCTAGGCACCGTCATGGTCTATTCTCCTGCCTCCAAAAATAAGCATTGTAGATGGATCTCTTTCCCATCTCACAGAAAAGCAAGGGAGTGAAATGGAGTGTTCACTAAAGCTTTCCCCACCTGCCACTTACTCCAGTCACTGTCCCTGTGGTACCGCTCACTGTCCCTTCACCATTTCTGGGAACCAGACAGAAAGGGAGGAGCCAGGGAAACTCAAGTCAGGAGAGAAGAGGCCTTCAAGAGCTCTTAAACCATCATTCCCTGCCGCTGTAGTCCATGTTCCTAGGATATCCAGGTCTTATTTATAAATGACTTCTTCTTCCCTCAAACTCCAAATATGAGGGTAATAAACGATATTTATTTCTTACTTAGGTATCCTTATTTTAAGCAAAGGATTTATTTTAAAAATAAGATAACGGTAAAAGTGAAAGAAACCATGGGTCACTATTATTTACCTGACAAACGGGATTTGGGGTTAAGTCATGACTTTAGCAATATAAATTCTATGCGTATTTGTCCTTCTTTAATATTTCCAGATGGCATTATCATTACTATTATTTTCACTGGTTTCTCAACACCTAGTACTTAAAGACCAAAGTCCAGTTCCCATTACTTCCTTCTGTTCCGCTATCCGTGTCAAAATGCAGCTATTTGGGGGACGGTGGTGTACAGGAAGGAGATACAGAAGCTAAGATACAAAGTCGATAGGAACGGTTAATGTGAAGCCTGTCTCGCAGCCCGGTGGGAAAGAGCATGGTATCTCTTCTGCAGAGAATCGAACAGATTGAGTTCTAACTCTAGCTCATCTGCTCGCTACCTGTGTAACCTTGGGCAAAACAGTTAACCTTTCTGAGCTTCACTTATCACATCTGTAAAATGAGAATAACAATTCCTACTTGGTAAAGTTGTTGTGAAGACTTTAAGAGACACGAAACATCTGTCAGCACTCCGGTCATATAGGATGTGCCCACGTATTGCTCTTTCTGCCTCAGTTTACCTAGGGGGTATGGAACAGGTGTACACCTAAGGAAGCCACTAGAAAATCTGGGAGGTGTCTTTTCTTCTGAAGCAGCTTCGTTCATGTAAACCTGCACCTCATAAGCTACATTTCCGATTTCTCCTCTACTCACCTCTGACGGAATCGTCTACGATATAGCCAGGTATTTGTGGCTCGTTGTCATACTCTTCTGGATAGTCGTAGTCGGTGCCTGAGGACAGCTCACTACCAGAAGGCATTTCACTCACAGGGGAAATCTCACTTTCTGAGGACATCCCATTCCTCGAAGTAACCTCAAAGCCATCAGCACTGTGGTCCCCAGAAAATGGTTCCACTTTCCCAGAGTAGGTGTCATTGAGGTCCAACCCAGCAGCACAACGGCCTGGAGGGAAGAGAAGAAGAGAAGAGGAGAAAAGGTAAGGCAGGGTGTCCATCCCTTCAGTCAGCTGTGTTAGGTAGAAACGTTTATCTTCTGATATCAAAGCAGTTATTGCACGTGGGCTATTGTTTGTAACTGAGTCACTTGTGAAAGAAACTTCACATTTTGCCAACAAGCAAACTCAGCTGTTCCAATTACAGAGATTCTTTTATCAAGGTTTTCTTTTCCAGGGATAGTTTACATTCATTTCCATATCAAAAAAAACCTATCAAATGGGCAAATTAATCTAATCTGAATTAATCACATTCCAAATGCATTTGTGTTTGCTAGAATCTATCCTGTCCCATTTTAATAGGTTCTAGATATAAATATCAGATTTTCTTTACACATGCTCACATTTTAAAAAGATTATATATAAAAATTATAAAAAGTAATATAAATAGTAGTTGGTAATAACTAATATTGTCATTTTTCATCATCATCGTCATTATTATTATTACATATAGAAGACACTGAATACTAGGTAAGTTTTGGGGGCCCAGAGTTTCAAATCACTGCTTTTTCTTTTAGGATTGGATAAGACAGCATCTGAGTGGAGCTTTAAACCTCTCCCTGGGACACCGTAAGTCCCTCCAGGAAGATAAAAAATAAAATCACCAGGCAGAGGAGGCGGAAAGCTTAGGCAGGAGGCAGCAAACGCTCCCGGGTCCAGGAGTTAACTACGCTAAGATCTGCGGTAATCACTTCACCTCTCTGAACCTCAGTCTCTTTATCTGTAAAACGAAGGGTTGGGATCCAATCATCGCTAGGGTCTCCTTCAGCCGGACTAAAGCAAAAGTACAGGGGTTACGTGTGGCACCCTCGTTCTGGCCAGGACATCCGCGCCATCTGCCCGCTTGTCTCTTCCTCCCAGGGAGTGACCTGCGGGCGGGAGCCACGGCGATCTCCCCCCGCGGGGTGAGAACCCCGCTCCGGAGGGTGGATTTGGAGAAGCCGCGGCACAGCTCGAGCGGCGACAGCTTCTGGCCGGCCGAGAGCCGGGGAGCCTCACCTGCCCCGAGAAGGAAGAGCGACAGCAGCACCGGTGCGGGCGGCAGCAGCGGGGCTGTCATTGGTCCCTCGGGCGGCGGCGTCCGGGCTCGGGCACCAGGTGAGCGCACGTCCGAGGGCGCGGCGCGCACCTGCCGCTTTATGGGCGCGCGGGGGCCGCGCCCCTGACGTCAGGCCGCCGTGGGCGGAGCGGGCGGCGGCCCCAAGTCGCGGCCCCAAAACCGCGCGGGGACGGGGCCGCCCCACCGCCGGCGCACCGGGCCGCGGGAGGACACGCGAGCGCGACCCCGTCTGCCGGGACGGAGAACCACCGCGGCAGCGCTCGGGAGCGGGAGAGCAGTTGGGGACCCGGTACCTGACGGCCGAAATCCCGACCTTTCGAGCCATCCGGCCAATCTGTCACATTCTCGGGTTGATCTCAGCGCCGCAGCAGCCAGGGGCTAGATAGAAACGTTACATGGTGACCTGTCAAAGTACTTCAAGGCCAAGAGCGGCCGAGCAATGCCAGCCTGGGATGGTTAGCAAGGACAAATGACGTTCATCAAATGATGAGAGAGCCTCCTAATAAAAACCAACCACCAATCAATCAATCAATAACCGTTTCATGTATGATGAGTCTCCATCTCAAACTACGCGCTTCAAATTCTACCCGCACCACCGCGCTCAATAACCTTGCTGGCAGGTAACATCTCCCCCATTTTACGGGCGGATAAAAGGCAGCTTTGAAAAGCAAAGAGAAGGAATTTGCACAGTTGATAACGGCAGGAGCCAGGGGGATCTGAATCTCAGTTCATCTGCCCCTGACATCTGCTTCTTTCTGCTCCGATGAAGGAATTTAGGAGTAAGCTGATTTTCAAAAAGAGGGTTTCTGGGGAGAGCAGTGTTTAGCCTCCGGGAATAATCGCCACTGGTGGCATGTGGCCATTTGGATGAAGCATGGTGCCCAAGAGCCCGTGCCTCCCAGATCACAAGAGGAAAGGGTCAGCTTCGAGGGCTCATTTAGAACCCAGTAGGACATAACTATGACAAGCAGATAAAATGAAGAGGAGGGAAGGAGCTGCTTAGTTTGACTGACTCGGATGCAGCCGCAACGCCAGACCTGAGTTTTTCTTGACTTAAGGAAGAGAAAACATCATTGTTCTGTTTCCCTGTCCTGGAGATACATATCTCTTCCATGATTGTTCCAGTAAAACAGCCTTTTTAGGAATGTGGGTCACAGTGCATCTGTCCTAATTCTGGGAAACTTTTTAAAAGCTTATTTACTTTTTAATGGTGCATCACAGTGAATAACCCAAGTATTGATAATATCATACATTTAGTAGGGTGAAATCAAAAGTCATGAATCATGCCTTCCACTCCACATTTCTTGAGAGTATATTTCATGTAAGCCTCCTGTTTTCTTTTTTATGGATGGGGGGCATTAAAGAGGGAGGGGAAATGACCAGCTCCCAGGTTTCCAGGAGCTCAGTGGCGTGGGCCAGATACACAGATAAGTAATCCTAATAGATGAGATGATAAGAAGGCGTTAGAGTGCCAGGGAAAACAAAGATGCAGTTTAATTTTGGACATGTATAATGGAAAGCTCTGTGGGAAGATGGAGAGGCCTCTTGAGGCCTTCCCAGGAGAAAATGTAGATGGAAAAAAGACCTGATGTCACAGTGCACCTGAGTGTGGGAAATCAGGCTAGAAAGGTGACACTGCCCCTTCCAAGGGGAAGTAGAGGCCTGCGCTGTCATCTTTTTTGGCGGATGAGGCGATTGTGATTCAGAAAGATTCAGAGACTTACCCACAGATTTCAAAATATTCTGGTGGAGATTTTCTTTGGAGCTCAGGCAGTTGGTCTACATTATTGCAAATTTCTATTCCCATAGGTTTCTTTTTTGTTCAAGGCCTGTTTCTTCCTGTCTTCTTTTCTTAAAATTTTATTTTAATTTTTTAGCTGACAAGTAGCAATTTTATATATTTATGGAATACACCATGATGTTTTGATATGTGATGTATGCATTGTAGCTAAATCAAGCGTTTTCTTGTTATTCTTATTGAGGTGAGTGCAAGTAATACATATCTGTCATCAGAAATGTTTCACTTTCTCTTTGACGGGAAAGTGGGCTCTTTACGTTGGAAATTGCTTAGTCTTTTTCTAACTGGAAATTTAGAGGGTGATAATTTACACTGATGTGGTGCCTAATCTAGAGCACGGGGCCGCATAGCTTAGTGCTTAGTATGAGTTTTAGCTTCAAACCAATTTGGATTTTCATGTACAGATTCCACTACATGCCAAATTACTTCATATTTGAAAGATTACGATTTCCCACATGAAAATAAGAATAAAGAAATCGACCTGCTCTTAAGCAGATCAAATGAGATAACATACAGAAACAAACACCACGGATCGTAGCATACGGTGAGTGTCCAATAAATAGTAACTATCCTGATTAATCATTATGATAGTGACACTATATTAAGAGTATTGAAGAACTAAGTAACTCTCATAAACGGAGCTACTCACAGAGCCAGTGAAGCGATCCCCTTCAATATTTCCAAGCCATGGGCTTTGTTCCTACTTCTTACTAAGACGAACCATTCTGGGCATTTTATGGTGCATCACAGAGTAGCCTGGGACGTCACCACAGCCACGTCACAATGCAGCACCCACTGACGTGTCATGGCATTCTGGAATTCAAGTGTGAGCAGAAAACCAACCCCATGTAAATGTGGGATTCTTTATGCTCAGGGTTCTGCCTGCTAGGCTGAGACAAGGAGGAACGATTTCAAGAAATTGGAGCGTCAACCCTTCTTTATCCTGATAAATGGATGGTTATTTCATCTACGTATGTGGTTAAGGGCAGCCTGGAGGACAAATGCTCCTAATTAACCGCTCATTTTGGTGCCTGCTGTGTGAATCCTGGTAATACTTCATATGTGCAGTGACAACAATCTCACTTCACTCTGCTGACAAGTGTGCTACAGAACCAAAAGTATATGTGTTTGTTCATGTAATTGTTATTGAATTTTTAAAGATGGTGCTAGGGTCTGAGTAAGTATTACATCACAATCATTTGTTATGAGTCAACACACAGATCCCCAAGTCACAATTAAGAAGTTCCCCAATGTGTAAGTAACATTTTCTATATTATTAATAAATGCTTTAGCTCCATTTATATGTTTATAATTTTCTACTTTTCACCTTAGAATTTATGCATGCTAAAGAATATATCAGGTATATGTATACATAATCAGTGCGATGCACACCATCTGGGGGATTGACGTGCTTGAAGCTCTGACTTGGGGGCAGAGGAGGGGGCAAGGGCAACATACGTAACCTAAACATCTGTACCCCCATAACATGCTGAAATAATAAAAAAAAGAATATATCATTTTTAATTCCTTTCAAAAAGACACCTTTATTAAAGTTGATTTTGGGTATCTTGGTGTGCTAGTAAGGTCAAATTACAGTTGACCCTTTAACAAGGCAGGGATTAAGGGTACCTACCGCCAACATGAAAATCCATGTATAACTTTTGACTCCCCCAGAACTTAACTACCAACAGCCAGCTGTTGACCAGAAGCCTTACTGATAACATAAACCATCAATTAACACTTCTTTTGTATGTTATATGTATTACCTACTGTATTCTTACAATAAAGTAAGCTAGAGAAAATAAATGTTATCAAGAAAATCATAAGAAAGAGCAAATATATTGTTATTCATTACGTGAAAGTAGATCATCATAAATGTCTTCATCACCGTCTTCACGTTTGGTAGGATGAAGAAAAGGAGGAAGAGGAGGGCTTGGTCGTGCTGTCTCAGGGGCAACAGAGGCAGAAGAGGTAGAGAAGGTCGAAGGGGAGGCAGAAGGCATTTCTAGGCTACCCAGTTTGTCTGGGAGTTTTTTCAAACTGTTGCCAGTCTACAATTTTCCAGTATACTTATTGAAAAATATCTACATATTAGTGGACCCATGTAGTTTAAATCTGTGTCGTTAAGGGACATCTGTACTGGCCTTTTATTGTCTTAAAATTGTCGTTCATGCAGAACAAGGACCAACAGGTGGGGCTGAGGGCAGTGGATGATTTTATACAACAGAAACAAAGTAAATGTAATATGCAATTGACTACATTTACACAAAAAAAGTGAACTTTTAGGTAGTTTATTTAGTCATCAAATATATTTTGAGAATTAGGCATTCTTCTAGGAACTGGGGATGAAACTTTGAATAAATTGTAATGTCTTTGTTAAGGAGTTTA
>CAUYSK010000375.1:0-48431 GCA_963575035.1 Avahi laniger | reverse complement strand
TTTCATGATCATTTTTGAACTGAGTATGCTATGCTATGGCTCAGTACTAAGAGGACATGCTAAAGTTCACCTGTCTTGTGAGTCACAGAAAGACGGCCCTGTTTTCCCAAATTCCAATCTAGTGCTTTAAATAGTAAAGTAACTCAGTTTGTCAGTAAATATAAGATACTATAGAAAACCATAACAGAATTAGAAATTTCAGTTTAAATCATTGAGAAGTTTATAGTCTTTTCATCTATAGCATAAAATGTCCTTTAAATTCAGTATGAGGGAAAAACATAATTTCATTGTTGTGTTGGAAAAAATAATAGTCTTGTTCTTCCTAATGAGACTTGCCTTCCCCGTTAAAAAAAATGTGATGAATGTGTGTTTGGAGCTCACTAGTGGTACTCGAGGACTCAAAATTCCATAAAATAGTAACAAAATATAATCTATTTAAACCTTAAATTTATATGTTAGACTGAATACTTTCAATTTCAAAGGTTCTTTTACTATGATTTGGATTGTGGTTTATTTCTGTACGTAGAGTCTGTATTAACTATTTTCTTTACCTCTCTGTTTCTCAATATGTTTATAAAACAGTGACTATAAAACACATATAACATATAAATTTCTTAGTTATACTTAGCTCTATTGCAATACTTCCTATTGGAAGCTATATAAATAAATAGCAGGATAGAATAGCTAGACTCCCTGTGTTCAAATCCAAGCTTTCCCACTAACTGATTGAATGACCCTGGACAACTTACCCAACCACTGCACCTCAGTCTCATCATTGAAGACCTACTTCTTAGAGCAACTTCAAGGATTTTCTGTTTTGAGAGTGCTTAGTGCCTACAACATAGCAAACAGTATGAAAGTGTTAACATTTAAAAAATTAACCACATTATGTTCTGTTTATGCTTTCAACTGATTTGTTTTGAATAATTTGATCTGTCACTTCAGGTTAAAAGGTCATAATCCTTCTAAAGAACCAGATAATTGAGGCATTTAAGTTGATTAAGTTTTGTGTGTTAAGATAAAATACCATCAGCCAATCTAGTAACAAAAAAAATGGGATCAATGAATTTCATATTAGAATTGGGGCCCAGAAATGTTGATTAATGTTTATTTGGTCCCGTTATCTATTACTGCATAACAAACTACCCCAAAATGTAGCTTAAAATTATAATTTATAAATATTATATGTCATTAATCTATGAGTCAGGTATATAAACAGGGCACAGCAGGAGCAGCTCATCTCTGCTCCACATCTAGGATCTCAGCTGGGATGATAAAATACTGCTTGGGAGCTGGAACACCTGCAGATTGACTAGACATCCTTTGTCATTCTCTCTCTCTGTCCTCCCTCCCTCCCTCTCTTGCCTGTGTCTCTCTCCCTGTCCCTCCCTCACTCTGTTCTCCTTCTCTTCCTCCATCCTTCCCTATCTTCTCTCTCTGAGGCTCTTCCTCTACCTAACTCTCTTGGGCTGCCACATAGCTTAGCAGTCTCAGACAAGTCATACTTCTTAGGGTGCAATGTAACGTTTCAAGACAAAAGTGGAAACTGCCAGTTTTCTTTGAGACTGGACCAGGAACTGGGAATGTATCATTTTTGCCCTATTTATCAGTTAAATCAGTCACAGACTAGACTGGATTCAATGAAAGGAACACAGGCACAGAATTTCAATGAGAAGAGTGTAACAGAATTTGTAACCATCTTTATTTTGCTATACTACTTGATTTTAGGCTTTCATAATGTTATATTATTTGCTTTGCTTCCCATTTGTACTCATTTAAAAATAAACATTTCTCAGCACTGGATCAAAGAAAATTTATTAATTTTGAATGTGACATTCTAAAATTTCAAAGTCTATTTAAGGGACTGTATTTGGACATATTGGGGGTAAAAAATAGTTAATTCATAAAAGCAAATCAAAAGAAGAAAAAAAAAATGGTGAAAAGAAAACTTCCACAAAGGAGTTTTTTTTTCAGTTCTTTGAATGTGAATCTGGGCTGCACGTTGGGTTGTGACAATGTATTTATAGCAAATAGGATATAATTATACAGATCAAATTATCCAAATTTCAAAATAGGAGATTTCTGCATGTCTAAGGAAAAAACATCCATTACTAGCACCCCCAACCCTCAGTTATATACTACATGAAGGGTAAAACGGGCAACATTTGTGACCTCTGTGGAACAGAGACCTATTCATTGTAGCAGTATTTTACCCTAAATTTAACTTAGTATTTCATCGTAGGTAATTTTCTTTTCAATTTGATTTCAAAACCAGTTTATGTGTGTAAGTAAATAAATATGTTCACCATTTGGTAATAATCCAGATTAAAATAATGTTTCTGAAAAATGGCCTTACCTTGAATTCCTCTACTTGCATTTAAAACTATCTACAGTAATTTACATGTTTAAATATTTCTTTGATTTTAAACACCCACACTGGAACTAGGAAAACCTTTTGTCTGTGGTGATGTGGACTGCAGGAAGCTGTCAATTACTGCAATGTATTTATTAGTATTATATTACTTATATTCTCTCAATGATGAGATATTAGGTTCCAAGTTATAGTATCTTGACATACCTATATGTTATGTTATTTTATTTTATTAAAAATCTTGAAGTACTCCTTGATTCACATTTCATGTCCTGTGAGGAAAATTCAAAATCAGCGAATGAGTTAGATTATTGTCTGAAAATACTGGGTTATTTAGAGCCTAGTAGGAAACTTTTCAAGACAAGACTATATTACCTATAAAGAAGGTTTAAAATCTCTCATTTGGGGAGGAAAGACTGTTTCTCGATACAAATTTTGCTTTGTAGCTTTGTAGATCAATTTTAATAGATATATTAGTTTTGAACAAAACAAATGTTATCCGTCATCAGATCACAATTAAGACTGATCAAACAAATCTAAAAATATTAAAGTTCCACCATGGTGACAAAATATATTTAGGTGGCAAAGATAAAAATGAAAAATAAATTTTCAAAAATTGTTTTCTTCCCTATTCTAAATGAGAGTAAGGAATTCTCATGCATGCATATTTAAGTGAATTTCTGCTTCCTATTCAATGCAAGAAGCAGCCCTTATATCACTATGTTTTGAAGCTGATTTGGACAAATATAAGACTTTACTTATACTCATAAATAGTGCTGTTTTTTAGTGCAGACATTTCTATAAAATATTTTCTCATATTCTACTGGCATTCTCACTCCAGTGAAATTCTTTCTACCCATCTTATCTTCCTTATTTAATTCTGTTAGAAAATCTAGCAACCAAGAGACTGTTAAGGAGGCCAATCTAACTGCATTTACTCTCTGGTAACTTCAAAGATTTTTCTCTGCTATTTTTCATTTATCTCAGCTATCCTATAGTCCAGTTAGCGCTATGCTAAAAATATTTAACTGCTCTATATTTTTTAAATATATTTTACTTTGTATAATTAATGATATATGATGTTATAGAATACAAATAGTAAAAAGGTTATTATAATGAAGCACATTAAAATATCCATCATCTAGATTTTTTATTTAAAAATATATTTTGACCTCTACTCTTATTGTTTTTTAATCCACATCCTGCAATTAAATATAATTAATCAAAGGATTGTGCACGTTATCTTTCTAGTCTACGCCACTCCATTCTGCCATGTTGTGATGATTTAATTTTGAAAATGTTCAATTTGACATTTGGAATGCCATTTATAGTTGAGGAAATCAACATATGTGTATCAATGTTTACAAAGATACTTAGTATAGGTTTTTTCTTCCAGTAGCATTTGTTGCTAACTTACGTTAATGTTTATAATAAAGTTGTTTTTATCTAGCATTTATGCAGATATTTTACTATATGGCCTAAACTACCGATATCAGTAGGAATTTATAAAATCTTCTAAAAATTCTTAGTTTAAACTAATCCTCAAATATTGTTATAAAGAATATGATTTTTTTTCCAGTTTCCCCCTTTAAGATAAAATCATTTTACCTATCCTTAATACTCTAATAAATATTAAGTCTTTAAGTGCTTTATTCTCTGCTATTTATTTTTTCTACTTTTTCTACCTGTATATTAATAATTTTATCACTAAATTTATACATGATTTTAAAATTCTGGTAAATTATCTAAAACGTTAAGAATGCATGACAAATTTAAACTTGTTGTTTGACTGTGATATACTTTTAAGACATATCATTAAAGAATTTTGGAATGAAAGCACTTTTTTCAGGTACCAATATCAAACTTTAAACATTTAATTTTTACTTGAACACCATTGTAAATATTTATAGAGTGGTAGAAAACGGGAGAAAATCTATATCCCATCTATATGGGATAGATGTCTTCCTGTAGGTACAGGAAGACAGATGGGAAAGCTAAAACTGAATAAATATTAAGAATATGTATTAAAAGACATTTCAACACAAATCTTAGTTTTTTTTAAGCATACTGTTTTGTCAAATATTTTTAGCAAGTATAATCTTGGATGTTCTCCACAATGTTCCTAAGAACACAGCACACTATACTGACATAATATTATTGCATTTTGATCATGGAAGTACTATAAGCATGCAAAAACAATTTTTCTCATCTCTTATTTAATTGTCATTCATTTATGCAAACAAATTTTAAGATGCTGTAACAATATTTAAGAATTTAAGAGCTAAATTTATGGAGCAATTAATTCATTAAATTTTTATTCAATAATTTGGATAATATATAATGAGACCCTTCAGTATGTATTAATATATATTTATGTAATCAATATATATTATGTATCATATATTTTTTTCTTGAGACAAGAGTCTCACTCTGTCACCCAGGATAGAGTGCAGGTCATCATAGCTCACTGCAACCTCCAACTCCTGGGCTCAAGCATTAAGCAGTGGGAATACAAAGGTTAACAGGCAGTAAACACATACAAAATTTTTAGAAAGACTTCTCACAGCATCTGCAGGATTACCTCAAGACACAAGCCTATCATTGCCCTGGATTAAATGCACCACCTATTGATAATTGTTCCTAAAAGAAAGAAATAATGCTAAATTACACATCTGCTGAAGCCCGTGAAAGGGTTTCACACATTATTTTGCTTTATCCATACAACAAGCTTGACTCTTTGATATAGGTATAACATTCCCAGTTTTCATAGATGAACTGACTACAGGTAGGACTCTATTGGTCTTATTCTAGCAACAGTATTTTCTGAAGGTCACACTATAACAATTAGGCCATGTCCCCTAACAGTAAATGTAACCACTATTTCAAGTAGTTAATTATCTTCATATCATTTACTGTTTTGTGAAAATCAATTATGAACGTTTAATTCCAGATGAATATTCTTCTATCATCAGGTATACCTCTGTGCCATCTTCTACCATTACTCAACATTTAATGTTCAGGAATGCATTTAATTTTCATTCGATGTGGAACAAGGTACAAATTGGAAGGAATATATGAAAAAAAGTCATGGAATGCATTTCAAAGTAATTTGGGGTTATCTCCCATTTTGGATTACTGGGGATAATCAGGAGTTGATTTTAGTAAATTATAGTCATGGAATACTAAATGATTCTTTTCCAGAGTGCAGTCAGAAAGTAATTGTGTACTTGAAATAACTACCTCTACATATTTTTTACATATTCATATTTTGTAATTTTGTCATAGCAGTGGCTAATTTTTACCTAAGGTAAACACTTCAGAGCATTCTACCCTCTAACTTAGACCACTCAACCTATGACCTTCTTAATCCTTTCTCTCCCCAAATTAAAAACACTTTATTCTATATTTTAATGAATGTGAAAAAAGAAAACAACTTTCTTTGTTGCCAGCAATAGAACCCAGCTGTGACTGCTATTGAAGGTTATCAAAATGCAGAATCTAAGAGCAGAGTGGAACATGCGAGCCTCAGAAAGATAGGATCTGGAAAGCTGAGGTTTTTCAATTTCAGTGTAGTTTTTCTCTCTGTAGCTCCTCATCATGGGTTCAATCACCAAGAAGAAATCTATAATCATTCTAACTTGCTGGAGCAATTGGCCAGCCCATCTCCTGGTACTGGTGGGATGTATTTAGATCTGGTTATAGGAGATTCAGTGTGAGGTAGAAGCTATCCCTACGTGTGCCCCTATGTTGGAGCTGCATAGTCTAGTTCCCAATGATATGTGACCAGAGCTGCACCAGATACATCCTATGTTAAATGGTTAGTATTGTTTTGCAGGTATCAATCAATAGACTTACCAAACACTGACTGTGCATCCAGCACTCCTCTGTTTCATTTTATTCTGTTTTGTTTTGTTATTTGAGGGAAATATAGACCACATTTTTTAGTAAAATTTCAGTCTACTTGGGGTTATAAACTGACATACACTGAAATAACCAGAGGAAGGGACCAGATGGCATAAAAGTGTTAATAATGGTTAGAATCAAAGAATGCAGAAATTATTTTGTTTAGGATATCTAGATTGTCTTACTGTATAATGGATTTATAATATTAAAATACATTCTTATACATCTTTGGACAATTTTAATCTGTCTAAAACATAAGGCAAAATTGATAAATCTACAGTCATACTGGAAGATTATAAAATATCACACAGGCACTGACAAATGGAGAATTTTCTAGGGTGTGATTTCCTCAATGAAGATAGAATATTGCTCCTAAAATTCTGAAAGTTCACCCATTATTTTCAAATACTTACAAAGCATTTGCATGTATTGACCATACATTAGAACAAAGAAATTCAATAAATTCTCCATAGCAGAAAACATTCGTTGCAAATCATGTAACAAAATCAAACCACTTTAAGAAAATAAATTCCCACAACCCACCAGAAAGTCTATTCATTTGAAAAATTTAAATATTATTAATATATTACATAAAATATATTAAAACATAATAGATTTAAATTATAAACTATTTAAAAACTAAAGACATTAAGATACATCCAAAACTCTGGAATATAACCAATGCATTAAAACAAAGTAGATACAAGGAATGAACAAGTGAAAAATAAAAAATTAATGAAATAGAATAAAATATATTGATTTAAAAAAAAGCCAGTGTTTTTAAAAGACTGAACAAATAAGCAAGTTTGGCTAGGACTAAGATGAGAAAAATGTAATCTTTTTATAGAAGATATGTCTAGTGATAGGGCAAGACTAGATATAAATTTATATCAATAAATATAAAACAAATTTAAGGTTTTTCTGGTAATTACTAAAACTAAATAAGAAGAAGGTCTGAAAGTAGGATAAAAATAATTTTAAAAAATATTCAAATATTTACCACCGGAATGATCCATTTCAATTAAGTTTTCAAGGAATAGTTAATTCCCATGTTGTATCTATTATAGCAGAACATTAAAAAATGGAAAGTTTCATAATACATTCTCTAAATATAGCATAACCAAAGATTTAAAATAGAAAAAAAGGAAAAAAAACCACTATAGGCTAAAATCACTTATAAACATAAGTTTAAAAATTCTAGCTGAAATATTATCAAATTTGAATTCAAAATTAACATAAAAATTATAATATGTTATGAACAAGTGTTAACAGGTAGGATTTATCTTAGGAATGCAAAAATAGTTCTTCATAAGTATGTGTTACATTAAGGTGAAAAACATATAATTGATTTGGAAACAGATAAATTGTTTTATAATATCCAGAATCTGTTTCACATTTTAAAAACAAAATACTAACAAACGGAACTACGGTGTAAGAGAAAAAATCCTCAGCTGGACATCTACCAAAAACCTAAGTTAGATGTAACTATATTTAACAATAACAGAATTAGAAGCTGTTCCATTAAAGAAAAAAACAAAATAAAGTCCTTGCTTTTACTGCTACTCTGCAATATTCTACTAACAATGTTAGCATTGTAATAAGACAAGAAAAATAAGTAAGAGATTCTCTTTTTGGTTCCTACAGTAAATTGTCATTGATGTAGCCATATAGGTCTTGCATACTTTCTTGTCATATGCTTAGGTGTTATAAGATTTCTGTTGCTATAGAACATGGAACATTTAAAATATAACTCTAATTGATCATTGCTAATGTATAGGAAAACTACTGGTGGTTGTATGTTAGCTACCTAACTGATTCCTCTTGATTAGTTCTATTTTTTCAATTAATACTCTTAGAATTTCTAAGTAAACATTCCTAATTATTAATAGCAGAGAGAAAAACAATAATTTATTATAGTTCAATCTTTAGGAGAGAAATTTTCTGCATGTAAAAAAAACTCTTGTTTTTAAATTTCAGTAAGATAATTAAGTTGTGTTTTGGAAAGAACCTTTTCTGTATACTTTATGGTTTGGCTAGGGTAGAATAAGATATTCCTCTAAAGACTTCTGAAAAAGGAGTAGGTTAACACTTAGAATTAATCAAGGCAACTGATACAAGAATGAAAATGCATGACTTTTTAGGAGTATAAGCTCTTTTATGATTATGCCTACTTTACATAAGTGCTATAATTTCAGTTGCTGAGCTTACACAACTCATTCTTGTATTTTATTTTGTAAATCTTGAAACTGGAGTGCACTCAGACTTGAGAATTGATTCATTCTAACTAAATCCAAAAAGAGACTGAAAAGCCACCCAGAATGTTCATGTCTTAGTTTTAGGGAAGCCTACCCTTTCCAGGAACAAGTATATTTATGTCTGCTTCTACACTTGAAAATCCACAGTAGTAATCAGAAGATTGCAATATCAAAGCAGAGATATGAAAAATCTTAATGAATCTTTCAGTCGTGGTATGATGAGTAGCTTCCCCCAAGGACTCATTCTTGTAGTGACCAGTAAAATAAAGTCAAGCATATTCCAGTATCTCCGCCTTTGGGAAGTAATTATAAAACACTGGCCAAGTCTAGTATACAAGCTTTCCTTTTCCTAGAGTTATATGAAATAGCTTCCTTTCGTTCCAGTAAAATATTTTCAGATTTGCTAATACCATAGTTTAGGCATTAAGATTCTTTGATAATCTTTCCAATTTTGTTTCTAGGCCATGCAGTTCTTGATTTTTTTCTAGGAAAAATATCCTCCTTCAGATAATGAATCATGTTCTAAATGTGGTTTCAGTTTATTTTTGAGAGGATTATTGTGGAAACATCTCCACAGTTTGATGAATGCGTGTGTGTGTTTGTGCGTGTGACAGAGAGGCAAAGTGAGGAAGATGGATATAGAAATAGAAAAGATAAAAAATGATTTAGATGATTCCTAGCAGAACCATTAATATCCATTTTTTAATATTATTTTGTCTTCTAAAACAATCTGTAGCTTCAGTCTTTAAGCCAGCAGAATAGAAGTCTTACTATTGCCTTAATTAGGACATTGCTAAAAAGGAAAAAAAAAATACAATGATTTTCATAGTAGAGTGCTAAATGTTAACAGTGTTTTAATTTATTCCTGATAGTTTTAACTTGATATGACTTGAAGCCAAACAATTACCTTGATACATCAAAAAGTCTAAAAGAATTTCCTGGACTTTATTAACAAATGCTGTTCCCAGACCTGAACAAGAATACTGTGTATTTCATGTCAGATTGGGTAAGTTATAAGCCTCCTATATTACCTACAATCTGTCAATATGGCATGTTATCAAAAGAAAAAATAAAGGCAGCATGAATGGATGTGTTAACCTTAAAAAAAATAATTTTATCTTGGAAATACCTAGTTAATACATCTTGATGGTGAGAATTGTTTCTGCCAATTGAGGAACTATTTACATAAAAGTATTCTAATTGTCAACCAATAAATCATTACTACATGGCTCATAGTCTATGTTAAATTTAAAGTTAATTATAGTGACTAGATGGCCAGAGATATAAAGTGTGGACAAAATGACTTTGACCCAAAGTCCAATCTACGGACTTATTGGCTCTAGCTATATTTGCTTAAATGGGCTATAGTGAAAAAAGCACAAGTTCAATGGAAGTCACTGACCAGTTGTTTGATTTATTTTGGTAATTTACTTATTCTTTCTGGAACAGTTTCATCATAAATGGGAATAAAAATATTATCAGTTCTTCTTCACAGGATTATTATGAGGATTACATAAAGAATGTGTGTGAAAACACCTTGTAAATTATAAAGCACTATGTAAATCATGGTTGTGATGACTGTTATATCCTCAAATCTACATGTCTGTTGAAAAAAGTTTGCAACATAATTTTTATCATATATAAATTCCATTAACTTAAAATTTAAAAAATGAAATGAAGAGGTGGCACCTTTTAGAAATCCCCTCAGACCCAAAGACTTTAAGAGAAAGGAAGCCATCTAAAAGATGACCACCACTGAGCTGGGCTCTTGAATTTACTCCCATTAGTGGGAATGGTAAACTCAAGAGAGGACAATGAGAAATGTGAGAATCATTCACAGCAGAAGAGGGGAAACCTGCATTTCTGACATAATAATAATTATATAAATTTAATTCCTAGGTACAACTTTGGTGATTACATAACATGTACCTACTAGAGTGCCCTAGAACCTTACACATAGTGAGAGTTCAATGAATGTCTGTGGAATGAATGAATTTTCTACAGGAGTAAATGAAAATTGTGAAGGTAACTGACCAAGGTACTTATTAGAAACATAGTTAAAATCAAGCCCAACACAGGAGAATTCCAACCCAGAATTCCTTTCATCTGCTCTCCATATTTACAGGCCACGCCACTTGTGATTGTGAGACTGATCATCCGAACTTATTTCTTTTTCTAAGTTATAGTTTTCAGATCAAATGCTAACAGGGTCCAGACTCTAGCAAGAGTGGCCCTTCTAGTTACCATGAAAAGTTGACACCTATAGAAATAAAGCTAAATTCAGTATTTCAGGTAATTTAAAGGTCCAACAATAAGACTGGATTCCCAGAAAAGCCTTGATTCTCAGTAACTGGGAAGGAGCAGTGAGTGTAAGCGACAGGATCTTCCCAGGGGAAGAGAACCGTGAGAACAGGTCAGTCTCTCTGGAGTAGAATACACGCACGCTGTTTGACAATGCACTATGTTCACTATTTGGGTCTGAACTATTTTTTTAATGTGGATAC
Source organism: Avahi laniger (assembly GCA_963575035.1). Lineage (NCBI taxonomy): Eukaryota > Metazoa > Chordata > Mammalia > Primates > Indriidae > Avahi > Avahi laniger. Next base: position 37,398 of record CAUYSK010000375.1, on the reverse strand, counting down.
AAATATATAAAACAGAAATTGCATATGTACTTTTTATTTTAGAAAATGGTATACATAACATATATTAAAGTTCATTGCTACTATATGTTTTTCATCACAATTGGTGCTATTTTCTGTACTCATCCAAGGAGAGGAAGTGGAATAAGCTGTTTCACTTCCAGTCAGAAAGCATTAGTGCACAAGACTTCAGTGCCATCAGCCAACGAGCATCCACTCTACTAACCACAGTTCAGTGTGCTTGGCAACCAATGGGGTTACACCTTTGGAGGTTCACTTCATGCCATTTATTTACTGCCTGAAAATGTGTCTTGATCCGTAAAAGTGTGCAAGTAATAATCCTGGATCTGCAACAAAGATTTTTTTTTTTTTGGAAATTAGTAAGTACTTAAAACTGATTGATAATATAGCACATACCCTATTCAAACATGTTCAGAATTCAGCCTGCCAGGACAAATAAAAAACCTAGATGACTCTGTGGCAAAGCATAGTCTCTACTTGGTGACAGCTACTTTGAATTGGAGTTGATGTGTCAACAGAAAGGTGATTGGCCAGAGTTCCAGGACAATAGTAGACTATGATTATCATGAATAAAAGCTAACTTGGTTTCCCAAGAGCTTAGAAACACCAGGAGGAGAGCGGGTTGCTATGTACTGTGAGAGGAACTCTCCTAACCGCTTCTTTCTGAGTCTTCTTTCTGATCATGCTAGCAAGTGTCAAGACATAAGACAGCAACCATCACCTTGGTGGTGAGTGATTCAGGATAAAGAACCATTTAAGCACCCTTCATAGGGATTGAGCATTTTTATTGCAAGGATGTAGCTACAGATACACTTTTATACATCATAACAGCAGAAATACTAAAAGCTGCCTGCAAAAGGCATCCTTTTCTCTCTGTAACTTTAGTGAGTAGGTAATTACTATTTAGCTGTGTTTTGGTGAAGCAACATACATAATGTATAATTACTATGGGACCATTCTAAGAGTAAGCTTTTGAATTGTGTTGTCTCTCTTTGGGGATAATGGGATAAGACTAAATTCTTTTTTTTTTTTTTTTCATTGCTTTAAAATTTTTCTCTCAGTCGTCATTTCATATTGTGAAACATCACTCAAAATGCATCATAACTCTTATGTTGCAGAAATTATGTGAAAGTTGGAATAATCTCCTCTTGTACATGAGAATGAAAAATCCAAATGCTCTGCTAATTTCTACCAGAAACAATATCACTTTCCTATAGTCCACAACCTTTTTTTCTCCATATCATAGGATTTAACCTTCTTAATTGTAAAGTCCTTGGTATTAGTAAGCTCCCATTTTTAACCCCAAGCAGACAATTATAGCCATCAATAATTTATAGACTTTATTTTTTTAGATTTTATACTAGGTAAATAAATATTTAGTTACTTTCCAATCTCAGAATCAACTAGAGATAAATATAGGCTCCACTTATTCTGCTTTGTCTTTATAATTTAAAATGTTGCTGTTAACTCCTTTTGTTCTTTGTACTGTATGTTTAACAAAGATTTATTTGGGGTATAAATGGCAAATTCAGTTATTCAACTGGACACGGAATCACCATATAGCATATGAAGTTCTGATAAATAAGACCATAAAATTTAAAAATAATTTTTAAGAACTTTTTTTCTGCAAAAGTAGCTTAACGGAAAAAATTTTCATGGTTCTAAATCTTAAAGCATCACCAGCAAATAAATGAAATGCAGCACATTCTACATATGTGTAGATTTTTATAACTTGCTTTGTTAATCTGGAAGTTCTCCTAAATGACAGTGGTTTTCAGGCAAACCCTAAATAAAATCTTGATGGGAATATTACAGATAGAATTTAAGAATCAAATGAGTGATTCAGTTAGTGATCTTGGAAGTCACTTCCATTCCTGAAAGTCTCTATCTTTAGATTTATGATGAGAATAATGGAAATTAACTTGAGGAGTTGTTGACCTAGCTTGATCTGTGAATTTTTTTGTACAAATATAATTTTTTTCAGATACTCTATTAAAATACCTTTGTAAAATTATTGGGTAATAATATCATACAAAAACAGAATTAAGTTTAGTCACCACCACCACCAGCATATTGTGGACAATCTCTTCTATGGACAGGTATTAATAAAATGAGCTAGCCCATTCTGAGGTAATGGGCAAAATGATTAGATCATTCGGAACACCCCGTCAAATTCATTTCCCACTGGTGAAGTGAGGTAGTTGGCAGTTGACTCAGGAGACTGAGAACCAAGCCTCCAGCCCTGCCTCTGATTCCACAGGTGTGGTAAGTCTCTCATGCCTTTCTATGTCTTCAGTGCTCCCTCATGGGCAGATTCGTTTTAAAGCTACCTCACAATCACCGTGTAACTAATACATGTTTAAAAATAAGCTTTAGTATCTAGGGGAGGAATCGATTCTCCTTCAAAGGGAAAATTTCATCATTTTATTTCTTAAAGTTGACTCACATTCAGTTTTTACTACTGGGGAATCACTGAGTTACAGAACAAAGCAATTGATTTGGGGATAAAAGATTTCAAACTTTAAAAACAATTAATTTATTTTTCCTTTCACCCACAGGTCTACCCACGGATAGCGCCGGCATTTTGGCACTACCTGCGGGTAGAAGTGAGTAGCGGGTACTTGAATTCTCCCACCTTTGCTCCTTGCACTCTGCTGGTGTGGTCTGATCTGATGTGCCCATTTTGCTCAAGATGCGGCTGCCATTCTGTGTAAACGTGTTCTCACGCCACCACCATTTCTTAGACTTGGATCAGAAATCTAAATCACCAAAAATACAAGTGCAGTTTACATAAGATTAATCATCTTTCTTAATAAATTTCCAAAGCAGGACCATATCATATGCATCATAATGATAAACAATTAAATGCTAAATTATGGAAACCATGCTTATACCTCTTTGTAATCAATACTTTTGATATTTAGAGCATAATTTGTCAGTTTAATTTTGGAATGTCTCCAGGAAAAGGTAGAGTGACTCTGCTTTATTTCCTTTCTCCTTTTCTTCTGTCCGCCAGGAGCATGAGCAGCTCACCTATTCCTCCACGAGGTCCAAGGCCCCCAGTGTCATCATCACAGGTCTCAAGCCAGCCACCAAGTACATATTTCATATCCGAGTGAGGACTGCAACAGGATACAGTGGCTACAGTCAGAAATTTGAATTTGAAACAGGAGATGAAAGTAAGTTTCACACAAGGATATAAAGTAAGCTGTTAATTTAATACCATTCTAATTTGACCTGATATTTTAAAACCAGGTGTCCCAAATTTTTAATAGCCTCTTCAAATGGAATTCTGATCATATAAATACTCATACAGTTATTTCAGTTAATGTTTTGGTGCTATCATTAAACACTTCCATGAAATGCCTTGCAGATCACAATTGTAATGTGGCCGAAATGTGACCCTTTATGCAGAATTCATCACTCTGTTACATACAATCTTGATGGATGGTGTTAATCTACTTGTTTGCCAGTCCCGGCATCATGATACTAATGCAAACTTTGGAAGAGAATAAAGCCATGAATGAATGATTTTAGCAGTCAGTTAAAAATTGTGCAGCTTTGGCTTTTCATCTCAAATCAATAAACACAGTGGTCAGGAGACAAACTACACTGAAACGCACATTATAAGTTTAAATATAGATACATGCTCTTAATTAGAAACCCACATTAATTCCATAGCCTCAAGATGCTGAAAACCAAAATGGGAGATGAAGGGAATCAGGCGTTCCAATATTATGTAACAAAGGCTTTGAAATCTTTTACTAATTCTAAACCCAATTCTACCATTGAATTCTTTTTGGTTTTCAGAAATCCATGTCACTGGTATTTTTGTAAAGATAATAGAGGTTGCTTTTTCTGTACACCTTTATGAAAAAATGTCCAAATACTTCATTATAAAAATCTGTTTCCATCATTGCTAAAATACTATGTTAACATAATAATTCAAGAGTAGAAAATTTATTGTAGTAATTCCTTAGAGATGATATAATAATGGACACCATTTATTCTCTAATAAATGCATCAAATGATGTCAAGTATTTTACATGTATTTTCCATTCAAACTTTTCTACATCTAACAAGACAAGTATTATTTTTCTAATTTTACATATAAGAAAACTGAAGTCTAAAGGAATTGAGTAATTTGCCCACATTTATGCAGCTGGTAAGAAGCTAAGCTAAAACTTGAAACTGAGGGCTATCTTTTTCCAGGGTCTGTGCTCTTCACTCCTCCACTATTCTGCTAAGCCCTATCATTTGGATTATTATAAAATGCTAATTGTAAGACCATAAAATATGCTATAATTTCCCCAGTTTAGCACTCCCTGTAAGTAAAGCTACTTGAATTTCAAATTCTATGATGAAGGAATGTTTTGTTGTTGTTACAATGATGAACAATATTGATTCATAAGAAGTACTTTGTTACAGCTATATCTAACTAAAAAGAAGAAAGATGCTGACACATTTAAGAAAGAAGTCACCCAGCTCCGGGAGAGAGAGTATGCTAATTAATAAAAAGAATACTTGTGACCTGGGTGTTTAATATCCGTGACAGTCATTTATAATCCTGCTGGAGACTATTAACTTCTCAAATTAGAGATTAAATTATTGGGAGTAGAGCGTAATGATTACAAAATGTAACTCCACAATAAAATAAATATAAAAATATCCAAAGAACTGTCCCTCCTTTGTGTTGATTTTGTTTTGTTTTGTTTTGTTTTGTTTTTGTTTTCTTCCCTACCCACATGTCAAGATTTAGCCTAATTATAAAGCCAAGGGTCTAATCCAAGGAAAGTTTGGTAGAAGGAAAAGTCAACCTGGGGTAGGAAACCTGCAGCCTCAAGGCCACAGGCTGCCTTTTGGATCCTTGATTGTGGCCTAATCCAAAATGTGGATCAACTAAATCCAAATTTTGCAGAAGAAATCCCTTCAATAAAGAGATTTGTTCTGTGAAGTTTGGATTGGGTCGAGGTGCCACACTTGGGGATCTGGAGTACCACATATGGCCTTGTGGTTGCAGGTTCCCCGCCCGGGGTTGCTTTTAGCTTTACATTTCAACTCATCACATTTTCAGGACAAGAATTCCTTGAGGTGCTGCATAGAAGAAAAGGTCCTTCCATAGCAGAAAGGTCCCATACTCATCAGTGACTCAGTACAATATTCATTCATTCAATAAAAATGTATATTAATGTGTCAGACTCTATGTGAGGCCCTGGGGATTAAAAAAAGAAAATAGTAAGAGCTAATAGCCTTTGTCTTCACATAATCTACAGTCTATATTTGTGGGAGGAAAATGAAAATTTGAATTAAAAATACAAGATTAATGACATGTACTATCATAAAGATGTACAAAGGGTGAGATGAGAGCCTAGAGAAGCCTAACTCAGCACAAATAGCCAGGAAAGGCTTCTGGAGAATGAGAAGCTGGGCTCTTTCTTAAAGCAGGAGTAGTCACGGAACAGCAGAAGCACAAAGGCCTGAGACAGCGTGAAAACTTTAAAGAGCAAACAATTTGTTGTGGCTGCAGTGAGGAGATGTAAGCGGTAAAATGTTGGGAGATGAAGGTGGAGAGTTGCACAGGAGCCAAACCAAGGGCGCTCTTTAGCCACGATAAGGGTGCTGGCACGTATCCTGGAAATATCGAGGATCCACTGGCAGATGGCAACTAGGGAGTAACCTGACTAATAACGCGGGAGAGTCTATGCTGAGCAGTTTACGCACATGAGCTCCTTTAATTCCGACAAGATTATGCCTCTTTTTAGAAACTTAAGTAACTTCACCAAAATCTGGTAACTTGTGAGTAAATGTACAAGATTAGAACCCTAGAACCATCTGGCAATAGCAAGAGAGGATGGTGAACACTCTGTTCTGAATTACTGATTTATTAAGTCCATTAAGGTGGCTTGGAACAGACCCTTGAAGAGACAAAATATCTGAGAAGAATCTGCAAAATATGTTTGTTTAACCTGGAATTTGCGTACATAGAATGGCTCCTGAGTCAGTTTATAGCCTAAGGGTAAATCATTTAAAGGATCATTGTTTTTAAATCTGGTTAGCTTTCAGTTACATTTTCCAAGCATGCTGTTTATACCCAAAAGAGAACTTCGATGAATAATGCCAAAGTAGGGTATGGGTAGGTTGACTATAAATTTAGGAAGGTGATCATATGCATCTCAATTGATGACATCAGTCTTTTTCTCTTCATACCCTCCTAGCTCGTGTTTAAATTTTTATACCTCTTGTTTCTCAAGTGCTGCTTGAAATATCATAATGTCAATTTTATTATTAAGTTCTCTTTTGTGTATTATGTTTAATTAACTAACTTTATAATACATTCATATGGATGGGGGTGGGTTGGGGAGGAGTGATTAGGTACTCTCTCATTTGATGGTCTGGTTCAAATTTTTTAAAGTAAGCAAAATGAAGTAGTTTATAATCCAATTCTCTTTAGCCATATTTTACTTTGTTCAACTTGTAGTTTGCTAACAACCAACAAGATAATATAAAATATGAAATAATTCCTTTTCAAAATCATAATGTTCTTAACTGACCCCTCTACCAACATAGTGACATCTGAAGAACAATCATGGTGACCCCTCTTGTACTTCCAGACTAGTGCTTGGGTTTTGTTTTTTTTTTCCCAGCATTAGAATATGCTAGTGGAAACTGGCTAACAAATGTAAAGATTACTAGTTAAGACTGCTAGCACTATAAAATGAGTCTATTTGAACTAGAGTGACTAGTTTCTTCTCTCCCTAAGTTTATAGAACAGCCTCATTACATATGTGTATATGGAGATAGAAAGATAGATAGAATTGATAAATATGTAGATAAATGTATATTCATTCATATATAGTTACAAAATACTTTCCTTTTGCGTTTTAGTGCTCAGATTCCATGTGTCCTCTAATTTCTTGCTGGACTAAGTGTACAGTTAGATCATAGGTCCACTAACAGCATTTATTGAGTGCCTATTGTGTACTGGCCTTTCTATTAGATACTGTTCTTGATTGCTCCTCCCTTTTTAGAATAGATTTAACAAAATTACAATAAACTACACAATGAATAGTTGAGAAAGTAAGAATATAAAAATAATCCATGTGGATTTTCTTAAAAGATAGATGGCAGATAGATGTTAGAGGCTAATGAGAACTTTCTCAAAATTAAAATAAAATTTATATTATGCCTCAAAGTGTTAACTATACACACATATCCACATACACATGGCCAAGTATAGGTTTTTAATTTTTTTTTTGCTCATACAACTGAAACAATGGAAATTTTAACTACCTCAAATTTGTTATTATTTCTGTGCTTATTTTCTGAACTTTCCAATGGAGGAAAAAAGATGAGATTAAAAATAAATAGTATACATCATTAATAATATTATCCATACCTTATTAACTGCTTGAAAAAATGTTTTTGATACATTTTCAACAATAATCTGTTAAAAATACACTTATATTTTTTAAAAAGTAATAAAAATAATTTAAAGATAAGAAAATCAAACATTTGTTTTTATTTAAAGCATCACCAAAACTTATCTAATATTCAAATGCATTTTGGAATAACAAAAAATTGTTTTATATGTTCATTTTTAAAACCAAAATAAAATATATTCTGCTAGTTTGTAGGCAACTTTCACTTTTTGCTTAAATACAGGAAAATAGTTTCTAAGCTATCAAAAGAGAGCAGAATCCATAGCTTAAACCCAATTTTTGAAAGAAAATCAGAATTTTACATATAATAATTAACAATTTACTTCTTCTATTGCCTTAATAATTAGCTAAATGACCCAGGAAAATTAATACATTGCCAACATATATAAGCAATGCACTCCCCTTCCCTGAAAAGATTAATTATAGCTAAAATTTTAACAACATGTAAATTTAAGCTTTCACCTGTAGGCTATTATAAATCAGTTTTGTAGCACAAAAGCCACATCTGTCAGTATTTCTAAATGTATTATTTATCAGAAGTAGTAGTAATTGTCTAAATTTATATGACATACAATAATCCTACAAAAATCATCATGAATATTAACAAACCAAACTATAAATTATTAAATTATAGTGGGTATTTCAAAACAAAATCTTATGTCTTACACATTTATACAAAGAGTGGTATGTAGAAACAAATTAATGAACTTAATCACTTAATTATTTTGAAACCATCCATAAGACATAGGTATTTTAATATGGTTTGATATTTAAACAATGCGATTCATTTTAATAGTTTATAGATGGGAAATAATCCTGAAAATTAAGGTGCAAGATTTCATCTCTAATTCCTTCTTCCCTAATGAATTCTTTATGTCCCCGTTTGACTTATTTTTCTATTCTCCATTTTGTATACTTAAAAATCCTAAATTGGTATTTTTATAGAGTGAAATATTAATTTCTCAACAAATATAGAAGCCTCCATCTAAATCTAATCTAAGTTGATACTGTTTCTATCAATTTCCCTCAAGTTGATACATACTGTAAGAAAATGAGATTTTTGGATGTTTCATACAAAACTGTGTCCTCATCATATCTAAAGTTCTTCTTTGACTTCCAACTGGAATATTCAGAAAATGATCACATTACAAATGGTGGTTCTAGCTCACATGCTACCCTGCCTGAAGTGTTCTTGATCTTGTGATCAGTTTCTCGCAGTTCAGTGAGAAATCATTACTCTTTCCTAAAACTTTCTAAATATTGTGTAAGGACTTAATTTTTTACAAAGTTATAAACTCTTTGAGATCAAGAGCTATAGCCTATATATTTTTGTGTCTTATAAAATGTCTTGCACATAGTTAGATTCTAATATGCATTTAATCAAACAAATAAAATACAATTTTCAAAAAGTTAACATATGAAAAAATAGTATGTTGTCCCCCAATCCAAAAAGAAAGGATCAAATAATTTTATTTGCCACAGACGAGTGATGTTGCTTGCTTTATTTTGGATAACAAGCTGTAATTGGCTTGAGTCATGTAGAAACATAATATATGCAATTTTAATTGCAAATAACTGCTAATTCTAAAATCGGGGGACATTTTAAGGTAAAGCAAAATGATATATTGGTTAACACATTTTCATCCTTAAATTCCTTTTTTAAAAACTTCTATTATGTTTGATCTAGTCCATTGGTTGAAACACAATCTGTACTGCTTCAATTACTTAGGATGAAATTAGCTACATCATTATTAACACCAGCCAGAAATTTTGGAATGATTATTAATGGTGGCGCGTGAAGCAGAAAGAGGATCAGCTGACCCTGCTAGGGTAATAAAAAAGTTAATTAATCAAGCAGGAGGTAGATTTCATATTTATGAGTCTACCCAGAGGAGGACAAATTCTAGTATATAAGACTTTAATTTAAAATAATCTCCAATCAATAGCACACTTTCAATGTTGGTAGCCATAGCTATCTAAATGCAAACATCAGTGGGTAAGCAGAATTTTATAGAAGTTAGGTTGTCTGAATATAAAGTAGCCTGTTCTATGAGGTAATGAAGGCCCTTCATAATAAGAATTTGTGCTGAAAATAGCTGTGTACTTATTCAGCATGCTAGAAGGGAAATCCTGCTTTGTTTAGGATGTTGAGATAAAAGTTTAATGTAAGTTCCAACACTAAGATTTCATAACAACATAATATTTGTTGAATTCTAAATATGTTCCAAAATTATTCTGTTCCTCCTGGTTACTTAAACATGTATAGCCTTTGAAGTATGTCCTATTATCATGCCCATTGTGCAGACTGGGAAATCGAAGCACAAAGAAGTATGGTAATTTATCAATACTTTCCCACAGGCAGTATGCGTTGGAATGGGGGATATTATGGCATTGGGCCTTTTACATACTAATGCTCAGAACCAAGACTGAGTTTCCTTTCTACTCATTCAGTATTTTCATTTTCCTTGTTAACCTTGGTCATTACTTCTAATTTTCTACATGATTATTTTTTATTCTTCTAATTCTTCACTCTTCCTTAATTATATTTCTCCTTAGAATAATGTGTCTTAGAATATAAACAGATTTTTCAGAATATTATACTTATTTATGAATCACCATGCATCAAGTTCAGAGAGCTATGCACTGTTTTAATGCAGGTTTCTTGATGAATGCACACATAATAGACCACATATAACACTCCAAAGGGGCAAAATAATGCAGTTAGTATCATTTATTTAAATGAGCAAGGTCTTGATGAATAGTAACTATTTGCATAGAAAATGAAAGTTTCCCTTTAAGAGATACAGCATTGACAAAAAGATACTTTGTTTCAATTTTGCCTAGATCAAATAAGGATTTTAAATGATGGGAGCCAGGCTTATGTACCATGAGACAGATTGAAGGCCTTAATATGAAAAATATTAAAGATCATAACTTTGCTAAATGGACTAGAAAGAAAATCATTAACTATTACCAGGTGCTTAGAAGTTGTAAAATGTGCATATTAAAATGCAGTTTTAGAATTTGGCCCATATCTAAAAGAGAAGTAACAAAAAGCAGTGAATCTATTTCTTAATACAGAAGGTAGATTTATTTTAAGCCAATAACATGGCAACATATACAAAAATATTATTTCTTTGGTATAAAAACTATCATTTCTTGACTGGAAGTTTTTTTGAGATCAGGGACCATTTATTTCTCTCTCTCTTCTTTTTTTCCTCCTGTAAGAGTGTGTGTGTGTGTGTGTGTGTGTGTGTGTGTGTGTGTGTGTGTATACATGGTGTAGATTTACTTTCTTTGCAGATTTCAAGTAAAAAATACAGTATTATTAACTATAGTCACCATGCTGTACATTAGATTCTGAGAACTTATTCATCTTATAACTGAAGGCTTATACTTTTTGACCAGTATTTCCACATTTCTTTTTCATTTTTATACCTCTTATATTACTTTGCATGCACCTGACAAATAGAAAGCATTCGATGAATATCAAATGAATTAATATTTTACAGTAAATACTCAACGAACATACATGTGTTGTAGCAAACAAATTGCATGTATTTTATTCTACCTATATATTTTCAGTATCTTTTATTTGTGTAGCTTGTACGTATATTAATAGCAGGCAGTATGCTGAATGCTGGGGATAAAAACAAAATAATATACAGTCTCTGTCTTCAGGAAGCTTACCACTAAACCACACTAGAGACTTACTAAGAGAATTCCTTATTTATGCCATTATCGAAGCCTGATTTTAATTTGACTTGATTTAAGATGGATTTTTTCTATCGTCCATCACATAAATCGCCTGAATTTTTCTGTCAAGCCTTTTGACTTTACAACCTTGAATTCTTCAAGAGAGTGAAAATGTTCCTTACGCATTTCACATTGCTCCAATTTTAGTGAAAAATATATTCTCTGTGTAATACTTGAAGATTCAGAGCCATTCTTTAGACTACAGAAATCAGCTATATTGACTTGTATTTCAAACTGGTTTTCTTTAATGTCATATTTTAATTGTTAGAGATGCACCAAGGGCAAGGTGAAAAAAAATAATTTCTCATTATAGCCATATAAAGGGCTATCCAGAACAGCTGGTATGATTCTTAAGTGTGGTTGACCTCTCACCCTCATCCCTTGCATGATCATGTACTAAGCTCAAGAAGGGAATAGGAGTATTGTGTTATTCAGTGAGTACTCACAGAATAGTGTTTTAAAGTATTAGGGGAGCTCTAGCTAGCCATAGGGTGCCATAGCAATGATACATAAATGTTCTTATTAATACAAAGAAAGGGCAGAAACACATGATGCCGGGATGAAGTTGTCCTTTGGGAAGTCACATACTGGAAGGATGACACCAAAGCACAGGGCTTCGGTTCTTTTTATAACTTTATTTCCCACTTGAACTCTATCGACATGATAATTCATTATTGTTCAGAGCTGAAAAAATCTGAGAATTGAATGAAAGGGTTGTCAAAACGTCCAAGTCACGTTAAAAGTATTTTATATGAAATATATAAATATTAAATATTATATGCCTATGTCAAAACACGAAGACATACTTTGAAAAGTCTAAATTTGCACAGTGCTACTGTGCAAAAAAAATTACTTTAAATAATCTACATAGGATCTTTTAAATTTGTATCAACCCAGTGCAAGACATCTGTTTTTGCTTTACCTCACCATGAAGTCACAATACTGAATGGATAGATGTTTGTAAAAATTAACCCAGCCAGCTTTACGAAGGCCTGTGTGAAGAATTAAGCAGCAGCTTAAGTATTCATGTTACACTTTACTTTTTCAAGGGAAACAGTAGTTCAGTGAATTTAAATAGAGTAACAAGAATTCTTGGCAAAATCACAGGATTTTTAATATTTAAAGGATTTAGCTGTATGTGCACAAACCCAAACTTGAAATGTGTGAGCACATTACTGTACTATAAAGATAGGCAAAGTAGCAGAATATGGCAACCTTTCTGCAAAATATGAAATTGTTGATTCACAATAAACTGAATTTCCTATTCTCTTATGCTTTTGGAAAGCTGAGCATTTGTTTAAAGATGCTCTTGCATTATTGTTTTGTGTTAAATTAGTATCTTACATTTGCTAGATACATAACCAGAGACCAGACTAAATAATTTTGTCAATAATTTCAGCAATTCTGTCAATAATAAATATGGCTTACTGAAGTTAGCATATATATGTGTGCATACATATATATATATACACACACACACACACAGATGCATAATACATATATTCTGCATTCATACACACTTCCTGTTCCCATTTTGAGGTAAAAGAATGAAATTAGCAATATTTTAGATATTTTTGCATAAGTTATTATCCTTAGAAGCAAAAAGAATTTATTTTAAAATTTCATATAGTTTGTTTCTAAATTTAATGAAAGAGAAAGTGTAGGGCACTTGAGAGAAACGGTAAAAGCTAAAGCAAGCAGAAGAAATTTTAATTGTTCAACGTATTTATTCACCTCTTCACTTTATCAAAACATATTAAGGGATGATCCAGATACAGAAGTAGGCACTGGGTATTCAAAGACGAAAAGGGCAACTAGTTCCCTGCTTTCACAAAATCCTGTGAGAGGTTCAGAAAATTAAACAAGATCCCAATATAAGGTAATGTGCGGGCACAAGGAGATAAACACAAACAAATTGTGTCAAGAAAAGCTTCTGAAAAGAAGAAATGTCTTCAAGGAGACTTTAAGCAAAACTTGGCTGTGAGAGTGGTGGGGGTGAGGTGATGGTGGAGGGCAGGGTGAGAGGGTTGGGGAGCTTTTGTTCTCTCCTGGACAGAGAGAAGAGTTTGTGTGCAGGAGTAGAGATCAAAGAAAGCATGGAGCTTTCCGTAACTGGAAGAATGTCAGTATGGCTAGAAGTGTAGTTTTCAAAGTGGGGGCCCTGTGCCCCTAGAAATGCAAATGTTCAGAACTCACGGTAGACCTACTAAATCAGAAACTCTGGAGATGGGACCCAGCACTCTGTTGTGATGAGCCCTGTGGGCGATTCTGCTGCCTGCTCTAGTCAGAGAAGAATTACATCATCAGAGAGTACAAGATGGGACTAAACAATAGCGGGGGTGATGATCTTGGTACAAGAAATCTAGACATGAGGCTAGTGAGGACCATGCAATGCCATCCTTATCTTGCTACTGAGGATAAAATTTCCTGGGTTTTTATTTTCCTTCCAGCTATCTGTAGTTTTGAAGACAAGCAAGCCAGTCAGAGCAAGCTTCCCACAACCAACTTCCCTAGAACCATTGCTAACACATCTAATTATTTCCTCACTTTTTTTTTATCCACACTAAAAATAAAACCTTCCAAATATCTTTTTCATTGACACGTTTATAGCGGTCATAACTTTCAGATTCCCTAGAGACTATTTTAGCCTTAAGAATTCACCTACCAAAGATGCTAGAACATTGGGAATTATCAATTTAAATTCTAAAGCTGGCTTGCTCTCTGCCAGGTGAAAGCCCACATATCTCTCCTTGATAGTTCATATTTGGTCTTGGACTTTCAAGATACAGTGAATTACGACCTGCTCACCAGAGCCTCCTGGGAAAACTGGAGTTAAGCTATCCCATGTGAAATCTTCAAAGAAAACTGATCAGTTGCAAAAATCCTGGAAATTAAGTTACCTGCAAAATTTCATGAATTTCATAGCATAGAGGTAAAGGAGATATGTTAGCAAAGCAAAGTTAGACATCAAGACTAAAGTGCCACACAAAGGAGCCACTGGCTTGTCTCAGGCTAGGTTATATGGTTGTATGTTCTAACTGATGAAGGCAAAATGCTACATTCAGTTCGAAACCAGCCTGAGCAAGAGCGAGACTCCGTCTCTACTAAAAATAGAAATGAATCGGACAACTAAAAATATATAGAAAAAATTAGCCGGGCATGGTGGCGCATGCCTGCAGTCCTAGCTACTCGGGAGGCTGAGGCAGAAGGATTGCTTGAGCCCAGGAATTTGAGGTTGCTGTGAGCTAGGATGATGCCACAGCACTCTAGCCTGGGCAACACAGTGAAACTCTGTCTCAAAAAAGAAAAAGAAAAAAAAAAGAAAGAAAAAAGGCTACATTCAGTTTAGGCAACACAGGACTTGGTCTCTTGGCTCATGACCATTCTCTTTAGACTTTAATTCCTTATCAATAAATAAAGGGAATGTGCTAGGTTATCTTCCCTTGCTCCTAGTAAAGTAATTAAGGAGTGGGCCAGAACAGCCTGGATCCAAATTCTGCCACTCCCCAGGTATTAGGGCCAAAGGAAGGCAATGTAGTCAATTTAAGCTTCGGCTTCCTCACGGAAGAACTAGAAATCTGTGTGTTTACTTGTACAGTCATTCATTCAACAAATATTTGTGAGAACCTACTCTGTACTAAGTGCTGTTCTACATTCTTGGAATATAGCAGAAATAGACAAAAATCCCTGCTTTCCGGGAACTTAGATTCTAGAGAGAGAAGAAAAAAATAAACTAACAATAAACAAAATATTTATTAGTATAGCAGGTGGTACAGAGCTGTCGTATGTTGCCTATATCCCGACTTCAGTATGCAGCTAGTGGGAGTTTTGCCTGCTAAAGGCTCATGGCTGAAGACTCATAGCTGCTGACCTTGCCCCTGGCCAAAAGAAGCCACATGCCCCAGGGTCATGCCCCTCCCCATGAGCAGTCAGAACCCAAGACTGGTGAAGATAAGGTACAAAGGCTTTGCTTCACTTCAGGACAAATCTGAAAGGCTATCCCAGCTGCAGAACTCCTTTAGGTCTGCTGAGGTCTTTGCAGTTTCCACATGAAGGTCAACAGCTGCATCTTCCCATTCTGCCTCCCGCACTCCCCCACGTGCTCATGCTGAGTCACTTCCCAGTTAACCTGCTGCACACAAAGCTCCACTGCAGAATCTGTGCCCCAGTAGAACCCACCTAAGACAGATGATGAGATGTGCTTTGGAGAAGAGTAAAGCTGAGAAGGAGGAGAGGGAGTGCCTGCCTCCTAGTATGAGAAAAGTACTCAGTGCAGTATCTGACACACATAATCATGGAGAGCCTTACCTTACTTGGGCTTAAAGAAAAGGAAGGATATACATAAGCAGAAGAAGAAAAAGATTTATGATAGCAACTGATTCATGGATTTCAATCTGGCAGGTATTTGATAGGTAAATAAACAGCTAAAGTATATTACCAAAGAAGAGTTTTGTATAAAAGCTCAAGTTTTGTGCTTACTTAACCTTAGATTTAAATCTTGATCTAGCACTTCCTAAATATCTGACTTTGAGCCAGTCAGTTATCCACTTTTTTCCTCAGTTTTCACATATGGTAAATGGGGATGAGAATACCACCTACTTTCTAGTGTCCTTATGAGTATGCAGGGATCCAATGCTTGTAAAGTATTTAGCAGAGTAGCCAGTACGTGGTTAGAGCTCAATAGATGCTGATTACTAATGCTGATATCATTGCTGTCAATTCCAGCCTTAAAATTCTAATCTATCAACTTCAAAACAGTATTTTTTTAAAAAAACATTATCTCTTATCTTCTTGCATATAGACACCCTACAATAGCAATCAAGTCATTTTTTTATTCTTTTCTTTGACATTTTATTTTTCACATGCATTAACTTAGCCCTAAAACTAGTTAGCTAGTCTTGGTGTTACTTTTTGCTTAATTTACATAGTTGACACCAAAGGGTGACTGGAATTTTCCGAGATACATTGACCTTCCAGGGCTTAAGCAACTGAAAATTTCGGCCAAGGAAACTCCACATTTGAACTTCTAAGATGCCAAAACTTCTTAGCCAGCACAGTGGACAAGTTAGGAAGCTTCCAACAAGCCTATTCCAACCAAATCCCCTTGTGGACTCAGAACCACTCTCTCTCCTGCTTCTATTGTAATCAAATTATTTAAGAGTTGGGCTACTTTTCTTTTAAATACTTAAAACATAAAATGTCTCAGTGCAAACAGACAACATAGGATAGTGATTAGAAGCTCAGACTCTGGAACTAGACTATCTCTAAGTATGTTCTGGTTTCTCTCATTTCTAATTATTTGACCATGTGTGAGTTAATTAACCTCTCTGTGCCTCAGTTTCTCTATCTATGAAATGGAGATGATACTACCATCTAATATGATTGTTGTAAAGACTAAACAGGTTAACACATAGCAAGTGTTTAGAACTGTGAATAATATATAAGCTTTCTCAGTGTTTTTACTATAATATTCATAATTACTGCCATTCTATGGGAAACTCCTTCACTCTGTCCAGTGCGATTTTTGGACGGTCACCCTGTGCTGTGAAACAGGTGCTACCCATCTCCATTAAAAAAAAGAAAGAAAAGAAAAAGAACGTAATTCTGGCAAAAGATCTCCCTTGGGGCACCCTCTGTGAAATCGTCTTCAGTTTTCAAGTAGAAATGAAAAAACTTATGTACCCATAGCCACCTACCTCACTATAAATTTTTAAAAATTAAATAAGTAGCCATCTGATTTCCTTGCCCAGAAATAAGCAATCCAAAGAAAAGGAAACTTAGTTGTTTGTTGAAAACTGTATTTTGCTCAGAATAAGCATTATTTATGCTATTACCTTTTTATTTCAAAATATTAAGGGGGCACAGATTTTTTTGATACATGGCTTGAATCAGAGCTATAAATGTGCCCATCACCTGAATAGTGTTCATTGTACCCGTTAGATGGGTTTTTTCTCTTCCTCTCCTACCTCCTTCCCCCTGCTTGATTGTCAATGACTTTTACTTTCCTCTGTGTACTTGTTTGTCTGTAAGTTAGTTCCAATTTATTAGAGTACATATGGCATTTGTTTTTCAATTCTTGAGATACTTCACTTAGGATAATGGTCTCCAGTTCCTTCCAAATTGCCACAAAAGGCATTAATTCATCCTTTTTATGGCTGAGTAGTACTCCATGGTATACATATATCACATTTTGTTAATCCACTCGTGAATTGATGGGCACTTGGGTTGATTCTACATCTTTGCGGTTGTGAATTGTGCTGCAATAAACATTTGAGTGCAGGTGTGTTTTTGATAAAATGGCTTCTTTTCCTTTGGGTTGATACCTAGTAGTGGGATTGCTGGGTCCAATGGTAGGTCTATTTTTTAGCTCTTTGAGAAATCTCCATACTGTTTTCCATAGAGGTTATACTAACTTGCAGTCCCACCAACAGTGCATAATTGTTCCTTTCTCTCTGCATCCATGCCAGCATCTGTCATTTTTGGATTTTTTAATAAAAGCCATTCTAACAAGAGTGAGGTGATATCTCATTGTAGTTTAATTTGCATTTCCCTGATGATTAGAGATGTTGAGCATTTTTCATATGTTTGTTGGGCATTTGTCTATCTGTTTTTGAAAAATTCATATCTTTTACACATCCGATAAAGGGCTAATTACTAGAAGCTATTACTTTTTGAATATAAGCACAAAATATCTTATATGCTTCAAATTATTGGATAAATGCAGTTTTGAGAATATTTGAACTTTTATAAAATCACATTTTTATCATACGTGATGACTGAAAAGAAAGCTATTCCATTCTTTTCCAAATTAATCCAAGTTGTCTGGCACACAAACAGAGCACCAAGTGGGAACATATCAAAAAGACTTGGGGCTTTCTAATTATCTGTAGCATGTTCTTCTTTTTTCTGTCATGTTTTGTACTGTAGCTCAGAATACCTTTTGAATCCTTCTATATCATTGACAGCTAATTCCTGTTTAAAAGAATACTCCCAAACATGTATAACTAATCTAAGTCATTAATATCACTCTATGGGGATAAGAGAGAATTATAAGGATAGTCAAATTTTATGTTCTAGGGGTTAAAAAAAACTGAATGTTTTAAGCAGTAAGCAGCATGACTTTCCTCATATATATGATAACATTTAAATTGCCCTGAATTTTTATAAGGATATGTTCTCCGAAAGCTTGATGAACTAAACAAGGGAATGTTAATTTTTATTTGCATTTCCCTTCTTCCTAAAAACATGTGAGGCAATTTAAAACACATAAACAAAATTTTAATAAATTAGAACTAGAAATTAAAAATTGGATCCATAAAAACAAAAGGGAACAAAGTCTCATTTTCATAATTATTACTAGAGACGCACATGTGTGTACCTTCTCTGCCTCTGAAATTTCCGATAGCAACCAAAGAATAGAAAAGTTATCACACATTCAACACTGTAGGAAAGATATACAGAGGATGTTGAGGATAATGGCCTCAAGCAGAGTTTCTTCCACAAATGTGGAAGTTATTTGTTTATTTTCATATGATAGTTTCTGACCACAACATTTGATAAAACCAAGGTAAAGTTTCACTGATTGAAGATGATTTTTCCATGGTGGGAGTAAAGGGAGGGAGAAAGTAAGGTTACTTAATTCACTACATACACACAGATTTTAAAAGAGAAACTGTACCTAGGAAGTGAATGAAAAGAATTCAAATCACTTTTCTAGATATTTTGTCTGTTAGGAACTTGAAACTAGAATACCCTAATGGAACTGTTTGATTGCAGGTATCACATACACCACAAGCTAGGTTAAGCAAACAAAGATACAAGAGTGTTTCTGACCAGGCTTTAAAAAAGGTTGAAACAATAAACTGGAAAACTCTCAAAAACAAAGACAGCCAATCTTTTTCTTGATCGACATAGCCACTCATCTCTGTTTTGCTCTCTAAAGACTAGTTTTACTTGCATCTATGTCCCTTTAGGAAAAGATGTCTATGGCTTATAAATCACATTTCCCTTGGTTTCAACCATGCACCCAAACTGTCAAACTGATTGTGAACCCTAATCCCAAATTCCTGGAAGATGAAGTGTGGTAGGTCCAGTTTGGGTCGGGTCTCCATCCCTAATCCGATTTGTATGACTGGATGCCAGAGACAGAATAATCTTCCAAGGCTCAACATTGTAGAATGGAGACAGTTTTCACAGACAAGACTGAATAGATACCCCTGAGGATATTTACTAAGAATTTTGAGTTTAGTCTTTAATAAGGGCTTAGAATGTGAATTTCCCACTTTCATATCAATAGGTGATACAAATGGCATAAAAATAAGAAGAGATATAGAAATCTTTCTTCTATAAAAATCGAGAAGCCCAACCAGTATTTTTGCCAAGGCAAAAATAAAACCTCTCCACATTTGCACTGAAATGGGCTGCAGCAAAGCACAGATTGTCCTTAGGAAGCAGATTTGAATCTGCTGCCATGATTAGACACACTCTAGATTGAGAGTCCCACACCACAGGATACCATGAAAAAAGATGATTCTGGCTTGGAAATTTTTCAAAGCAGGTGTACCAAGTCATCAAAAAGAAACCTAAGGAGTAATGCTCCCACAGAAAAAGTCATATTGAACTGCATAGCTCTGCAGCATGCTTTCCTGGATAAGCTATGGAAAAAATATGCCTCTACAAAATGGAAATAGCTTGTCTTGTGTAGAGTTTTGATCAATTGCCTTTTGTCTGCCAAAGAAAATTATTTTTGTTTTGATAAAGTTAACGCTGCTCAATTCTTTCTGGCAGCAGTGGGATAGGAGAATTATTTGTATCCTGAAATCAATTCTAGTTATTGGAAATTAAACCCATATCATCAGCATCTAGGAAGAGGCTTATCTTTATATCCACCATGATGGCAAATATCCATTTTGTCTAAAATCAGTACTGTATTGTGAAGATATTAGTTTAAAAGTGAATAAATAAAACACAATACTGTTTTACGTTACTTGACAAGGCAAACGGGTCAGGAAATTCCTCCCCTTTAGTTCAGTTTTAGAGGGGTATTTACTCCCACATTTGCTGATCATGATACTGAGCCTCATTTTTGAATTAACTCGATTTCCCAGGCAATGAAATCAAAATTTATTGGGAGATCAATATGTATAGGCAAACAATCTTATATTCTTGAAAATAATAGTAGTAAGTTGAAGGAATATAATATTTCTAAAACCTCAGACTTGTGACTTATGGAGAAGCATGACATAAATAATTGAGAAAATCAAAGAATATTGGTGGAGCCACAGTTTTGTGAAACCATAGGATTGCATCTTTTTTAAATAGAATAGGCTCCCTTTGAATTTCTCCAGAATTGATTCTGGTGGTTGGTTAGAGGTTGTTTGAGGTAAGTAGTTTGGTGTTCTTCAGAACAGGCTTCAAACAACTAGTACAACCGCTCTGGAAAGTAGTATGGAGACACAGCAAAGAACTAAAAGTAGAACTACCATTTGATCCAGCAATCCCACTACTGGGTATTTACCAAAAGGAAAAAAAGACATTCTATAAAAAAGACACTTGCGCTCAAATGTTTGTTGCAGCACAATTCACAATCTCAAAAATGTGTAATCAACCCAAGTGCCCATCAATACATGAGTGGATTAATAAAATGTGGTATATGTATACCATGGAGTACTACTCAGCCATAAAAAAAAAATTGGTGAACCTTTTGTAACAACCTGGATGGAACTGGAGACCATCCTTCTAAGTGAAGTATCACAAGAATGGAAAAACGAACATCACATGTACTAGCTATTAAATTGAAACTAATCGATCAACCCTCATGTGCACATATGTTAGTAAAACTCAACAGAAATCAGGCAGGTGGGAGGAAGTGGAGGGGATGGGTAAATTCACACCTAATGGGTCCAATGCACACTATTTGGATGATGGGCATACTTACAACTTTGACTCAAACTGTACAAAAGTAATTCATGTAACCAAAACGTTTGTACCCCCAAAAGATTCTGGGAAAAAAAAATAAAAAGAATATAGACTTTCCCACTGGTGGGAGAGTGGAGGGGGCAAGAGAGGGTGGAGAGGGCCAGAGCACCCAGTGAACCAGCCAAATGAGGCTGGTTATAAAGTGTCTTATCAGTGGATAAGAGATTATGAAATAAGAAGTAATAGATGTGACTTGGATGTGAAAACAATAGACGCATCTCATGACGTAGAAAGGGAAGCCCTTCTTTCATCCTTTGAAGCGTGCCTTGCTAGGACTAACAGTGCATGCCATCCACGTCAAGGGAAAAAACCAAAACAAAAACCAATGACCCAAAAGCTTTCCTTAGAACTGACTCATTTTTAAGGGATGATCAACTGGAATTTGGGTATAAAGCAGTAGCAAGTCCCTGTTAGATGTCTATGCCCTAAATTACTTAAGGGGATATACTTGGGTCCATAAAGCTAAGAGAAATTGGTCCCCTGGCATTGATGGTTATGTGCGCTTCCATAAATACTTCTGCTGAAGCCAAATAAGGGATAACTGTAGCCTCAAATCTGTGTTATCGACAACTGTGAAAATTAAGTGAAAGCCTTCCACAGGAATTCATTTAGCTCCAGTATTTTGATGGTATTGAATTTATAATTAGATAAGTTTAAATTGGACAGATTCTCCCACATTGTGATTTTAACACACTGCCATGCTGAACTTGCCAGAAATGTTGTCTGCTCATTTGTTTTTATTCTTTTTCTTTGTTTATTGTTACATCCATGCAATTTTTATTAAATCAATGCACGAGATCCATTAAATATAGGACAAACAGGACTGATTTCCCCCCTTGAACTGTCAGTCTATTTAAGAAAAAGAATTCGGAATCTCTCCTGGCACAACATTTGATATTCATTGTATAGCAAAAGGTTGCTTTAGAAATGTAAAAACATTCCCACTGCATTTCACCTTACCCTTCCAATCCTATCCATCCAGTTGTGGGGCAAACAGACTTAGAAAGCTGTGTTTAGCATCAAAATACAAAGAAAATTATAAAGTTAGAAAACATCCAGCTCAAGCAGCATAATGAACAATGAAAACTAGTATCTAGTTTGGACATACAAACATCTGTTTACCCACCCATCCCCCCATATTAGAATATATATATACAATCAAATTATTTTCTCTTGGCTTATTAAATAAGACTCTCAAATTCAAATGACAAAAGCCCAACTGACTAAATGAAAAGTGAGACTTTATTACCTCATGCAACAGAAAAGTCAAGGAAGTGATGTGAGATTTAGGCCAAATCCAGGCTCTCCAACAATGTCTCCAATAATTTTTCAGTCTAAGTTCTGTTTTCTTGTCTGCTGGATTTATCCTTAGGCAGTCTTCTTATGTATTTGTAAGAGTTTATATCTCCAGTAAAAATTGCAACTTTGAGTAAATTTATATCTGTATCCACTCTATTCCCAAACCTGAGTATTAATAATAACTTGAGAAAAACACAAGCATGCTAACCGGTGTCAGTGTAAATTTTCATAATCTATTTCTTGCCTATCTCTCCAACTTCCTCTTCTGCATTTTGGTCTATGTCTCAGATGTCTTGAAGTGCATATAAACAATTCCCGACGATGCGCTATGTTGCATCTCCGTACTATTTGTAATATTTCTTCAAACTAGAATGTCCCAATATCTACTCACCACCTTGGCAACTTGCCAGTTTCTTCTAATTGTTTCATATTTAGTTTAAGAACCATCTCCTTTATAAACCTTCATTTACTTCTTCCTGTCAAGGTTACCACTCTCCCATCTTCTCTTATGACCCTGATACATACCTGCATTTACCAACAGTGTCTCTAAATTGTAATTAAGATTTACACATCTATCTCTCTCACTAAAGAGAGACTTCAATGAGGACAAGAAACTGTGCTTCAGTTTTCTTAATCTCCCCAAGATCTATTTTACAGAGTTTCACACATTATTAATATTGGATATTTTGTTGTTATTGAATGAATAATGAGTCAGTGAATGAGAATTTCCTCAAGAAATTTTCTAGAGCGTCTTCTAAATAAACCAATGTGTGTTTTTTTAATCAAGATTACATTCTTTAGTTATTTTTTATGAAAAATAAATTCTAAATAAATCTTTGAGTTTATAAGCCTTATGAAATTTGTGATCCCTAATGGCTATGCATTTAGTCACAAAGCTCTTTACCTCAATCCACAGTAACTTTTATTTTAAGAGGCTATAACCAAGTGCATAGATATGCTTACCAATATGAAAATTCCCACTATTAATATTATGTTACACAGTGAATAGTATTTGAAATTGAACATCACTGTATCTAGGTCAGTGATCCAGGGAATTTGTGAAATCTGTAAGGAGACCCTATCCTACATCAGACCTAAAATAATTAAAACCTGTATGTATGAAGATACAAGTATTTGAATTGCAAAAATATGTTCTCAAAGACCTATCTCAACTGCCAGTAAGAATATGAAAAATAGACAATTATAAATTAAATCTTTGACATTTAGAATGTTGACAATAGTTCCAGGTGTTTAGATGCTTCAATTGCTTTTCTTCATTCTTTGAAATTTGTCACATGAAGCCCATCTGTGACAAGGCATATTAACCATTCATTAATGAGCACAAGAATCTCTTATAAAAAAAAGACAAAGTATTTCATCATGCTGCACTACCTGCCTCTGCCTGTGCCTCTCCATCAAGTTGTACCAAACTCACATTTTCCAATTATCCCCATGTCATTTGGCATTTTTACCTGACAAGTAAATTGAGGTCATCAAGAACAGTGAATCTTGAAATCTTTGGTGTCTCAATGCAGCCACAGTTTGATGTACTGAATTGCGTTGTTTCTGGAGAAGTGGCAGAGCAGTAGAAGAAGGCACACCTGAGTAATCACTTTCTGAAAAAATATACTCCCTGGTAAAGGTCTCTGCTTCAACAGAAATGATCCATAAGGTTATTTACATTCAGCTCTCTTTTATTTCTAATCCTGGAAGTATTTTTCCTCTTGGTAGATGGCAACATACATTAAATGAGTCTAAAAGAAAGATGTTAAGACAATACCATTTTGATACCTCTTCCTCTAAATATTTAGTTTATTCAAAGCCTACACAGGGATGTTTAGGGGGGAAAATTGACTCATTATTTTCTATTAATTTATCTATGAACATATTAAATTCCAAATTCAATGTATTATATAAGGGAACATTTCTGAAACTAAAACATGACATGTTTAAGCATTAATATTGCCACACAAGTCAAATTTAAAAAGTATTTTTTAGCCAGGAACATTTTATCCTTACATCTAGAATGTGTTCTTTATCACTTCTTCATGAACACTGGACATTTATTAATACCTTTACTGTGTCAGGCATTATTCTAATCCCTCATAATATGGAAAATTGAAAGATATTATTCTGCCCTGTCCTCAGAAAGCTTATAGTGTAGTTGAGATGTGCCAAAAAACTCTCAGAAAAGGAAACATTTTTGATAGTTGAACTTTTCAGCCAGGGGTTTCTGCTTAAAAGTATTATTATTTTTATAACATTTAAATACTTTGGAGACAAATATTTTTCTAATCATGCATCTACAAACTCCTGCTCTTTTAAATAAAATATCTTAGACTTATCTCAGTATTTTTTAATTGACCTTGGGTGATCATATGAATATGTTGAATTATAACATAGTCTTTTGGTGCTCCTTGAATTTTGTAGGACTGATAGACCCTAAACTCCTGCCTCCTAACTAGTGTACATTTTGGAATCTTATGTCAGATTTTCACTTTCCCCATCTCTTCTGTCACCCTAACCAGCAGTGTGCATTTCTATTCAGCTCTCTCTCTTTAGGTACCCTGCCTCCACCACCTGATTTCCAATCTATTACTGCTATACTGTTGTATGAACTTGGAAATCAATAAATACGTCTTAAGTAAAAGTGTGAGGCCTCAAAGCTCTTTTGAGGAGTAAACTAAGCTTTCTTTGCGTGTGAGCATTAGTCAGCTGTCTCTTCAGAGGATCTTTTTTTTTTTTTTGTCTTGCTTGCTGTTGCTCAAGTGCATTTCACGTAATTAAGGCTGTCATCTAGCTGATTTCAAATAAATGTGATAAGATATGTACCTGAACTAAGAAAAGAGCAGTGGGAATTGGAGAGAATGAGGGAGAATCTTAGAAATACTCAAAAGGTAGAAATGACAGGATTGATCACCTGGAAGGCAAAGGAAAGAATTATGTAAGTGCTGAGTCCCAGTTTTCATGCCTGGACAGCTCTCAGAATGGTGTAACCACTGGAAAGGGATGATTTTACCCTTTAGACAATGGATAAGATTCTGAATATTTTAAAATATTATTTTGAAGAATAAATATCTGACTCCATGATGTGGGGGGATCGGGAAGAACCACTGTGGAAATGCAACCTAATAGATAATGATAAAATCTAGTCCTGTGGGGCTGAAGTCTGACAGTGGGCTGTGCTAGTGAGAATTACGACATGATAAAAAATGTGGCTCTGGACTTGGAGTTGTAACGAAAGGCAAAATCAAGGATGACCCCATGCTCTCAAGTTCATGTGTCTAAAATAATAACTATCATCTACAAAGTCACAAGATTATGTTCATTTAGGAGAAACATTTTCTCAGCTTTCATTTGTATCTCATACTCTTATGCCTACATGAGCATGCACTGTTGAGAGGGTACAGATTAATTAGTCCGCATTATGTATTGCTAGGTCTTCATAAAGTTTTCTCTGTATGACCTAAGAGGAGAATTTTCCTGTATTGGTAGTCAGTACACCTTAAAATTAATTTACTGAGTATTGTCAGTCCATGACTTTGTTGAGATCTGTGCTGTGCTTAAAAAAAATCATTTCGGTGAAATGATGAAGACTATTTCACTGGGCAGCATTTTCGAGAAATGCTTTATTCAAAAATCATGTAACTGTTGTCTTCAACAACATTAAAAAGATATTCACAACAGAAAAGAGTTAACTTTAAAAAGCTACTCCACAGAAAATGACACAGAATACAAATAACAGATTCACTTTGAAATGTAAATATAAACTAGAATAATCTTGATTACAGGGAGACAAAATTATATGCCTCCATAGAATAAAATTCTTTGGTTAAAAATAACCAAATTGCTTTTCTCTTATACTTTTCTTAAAGACATGAAATCTATTTTTTAAGTATTTGGATTCCAAGAACGTCATTTTTTTCTCTTTAGATAGAAACAACTGAGGCAAGCATCACTTAATAATGTTATCCCAACTTATGCCAAGCACTGGCTCGATGCTAAGTCCTTGCTCAGTAACAATTTCATAATTCTTTTTGGATAATTGCTTCTTCTTAATGAAGTGTACTTCTTTTCAAAGTATTGAATGAACTATATCATTTTAATGTACTTATCTTTTTCTGAGAATACAACCCCATTCCATTAAGCAAAATAACAGCTAATCACAAATAAATTTCATTTCTTATGATGGATGTCATTGGGGTTCGTTTTAAGGAAAAGTTTGCTCCCTATGGGTGCTACTTACATAAATAAACTATGGATATATTTTCTCCTGTAAACTAATGAGTAATAAGCTTCTCCTGAAGATTAAAAAATGAATAGGATAATACTACAGCCAAGTTTTCATAATAGAGAAATTTGTATAAATTGTTATACTGTAATTTTATGATCCCATATGGTAGATAATTTCATGGTTTGCTTATTTGTTTGTCTAAGTGTCTATTTAAATGAACTGAATCAGTGAGGCGTCTAGCCAGGAAACATCTCTTCCTCTTCATCCTCCTACTTCTTCCAATGCATTATATTTTCCTAACTACCTTGAGAGCTAACTCACTGCCAGGGGATGTTTATTCTCTTCTGACACCTTACAGTCTCCCTTTTGTTATGCTAATTAATCTTATAATTTTTGTTCAGTGTCTGTCTGCCCCACTGAACTATAAATCCATGAGCATAGTAACCGTGTCTGTTTTGTTCATCATTGTATTCCCTGCATCTACCTCAGTGCCTGACATGTAATAGTTGTTCAATAAATACTTGTCAAATTAACTAATAAATTCTTAATCTTAGACTTATATTTCTGAGCTTATTCTTCTCAACCTGGTAAAAGTTCTAGAAATCTGAATGTTCCGGTAGCACCTACATTCCAGAAAGTTGTCTTCAGGCATACGAAATAATTGAATTCTTCTGATTAAATAAGCATTGTGATTAAATTATATTGTCAGTATTCTCTTCACGTACATTGTATAGCTACACTCAGGGTAAATCTTCCTCACACATCAAAGGGAGGGTGGCAATGAGTATTACTCCTGATCTTTTTTTATGAGAATCATCCAATGCAAGTAATTGTTCAGTCCATTCATTCAAAGGAATATTTATTTAGCTATTACCACTGTAGCAAGCCCCATGGGTTGGATACTGTATAAGTTTCCTAGAACTGTTGCAACAAATTATCACAAACTAGGTGGCTTAAGACAACAGATCACAGTTCTGGAGATCAAAAGCATGCTCCCTCCAAAGGCTCTCGAGGAGACTCCCTCCTTGCCTCTTCCAGCCTCTGGTGTCTCCTTGTGGCTGTGTAACTCCAGTCTCTGCATCTCTCTTCTCATGACTTCCTCCCCTTTGTCTTCTCCTCTTCTGTCTCTTATAGGTCCTGGTCATTGGGTTTGGGACCACCTGGTCAATCCAGGATGATTAAGATCCTTAACATAGCATCTACCAATTTTTTTTTTTTTTTTTTGAGGTTCTGGAGAGGGAATGTCGCCATTTAATCCATTACAGATGCCATAATGAATAAAGCTCCTGCCCTCATGGAATTTGCAGTCCAATTGAAAAGACATATTACAAAAAATTAATTTCAGTTAAAATATGATAGTTTTATTGACAGAAGTAGTTTAAAGGTCTATGGGAACATCTGTCTGGAAACCTGACCAAATCTAAACAACCAAATAAAAGCTTCTCAAATGATGTGATGTTCATGACGAAGAAATGGTTAGGAATTGGCCAGAGATTAAGAATTTGGCTCATTCAAGGAAATGAAGGAAATTGAGTATAGTTAGAGAATGATGAGATGAATCTAAAGACATATACTACAGACCTTTGTTAACAAAGTTAAGGGCTTTGGAGTTTGTGCTGAGATGAAGTCAGAGCTCAGTGATAAACAAACACTAATATGATAAAAGGCTGAAATTATTCCTATCAGGACGAAGAGCTGCAGTACAGGTTCTGAGTGTTCTAATTTTCATATGACACATCATGTTCTTTCCAATATTTGATTGTAGCCTTAATGGATAACACAATATCATAGTAAAATTACTCTAAAATATTGTGACAAGAATATTTAATTCAAGATTCTCATTTTACAGACACGAAATCAAAGTTAAGCAGAGGTATGATCATTCTAGGACAACCAAAAGAGCTGGGTTCAGTTGATTCTCCTGTTGATAAAAATGGTAGTTTAAAATACTCATAATAGCATGGGCTTCGAGACAGGTAAATCAAATTTGGATTGCCAGTTTTCCTTTGTACAAGATGCATAACCTTAGGAAAGTAACAATCACTTAAACTAGGAATAATAATAGTACTTACCTATCAAGACCATTGTGAAAATAAATTTGATAATGAATTTGAAGCTCTAAGCATAGTTTACTATAAAATGATGACTGTTGATGATCATTGGTCATCACAATGATGATTTGATAATCATTTCAGCTTCATCGTCTATAGCATTTTATTTCCAATATAATGGTACATTTCGCTAAAATCTCTTATTTTCAAGTGACTTGTATTTTATTCTCCACAGAGGAGTGTTTAGGATTCCCAGAATAAAGATTTAAGAAACAATTACACAGGAATATGCATTTTTCAAAATGTCATAAATTAGTATTCAGTTATCCAATTAAAATTTTAATTAAAGTTCACAAATATGTAATCAAATATGTAAGTGTGCAAAAGGGGACGTATCAGTAAAACTTACAGTTTGCTCGGTAATTATTTAAGTGAAGCAACACTTTTTCAAACAACACTTTTGTAAAACAAAGTAATCTGATTTTCAAAAGACACCCAATTACATAATCTTCTCCCACATCTGCACTTTGAATACATGGTTTCAAATAAATTACTAGCTACCTAACTACTGTGAAAATATATGCTCCAGATTCAAAACTCTTGAACTACATTATATATTTTACAAATGAAAGAGTTGCTAAGTAAATAATGTTTTCTTTTTAAATGCCATCTTTTTTATCTTCGAAAAGTTAATGTTTTCTAGAACTTCAATTTCTCAAAATTTGTTATTCAATAACTTTCAATGAGAAAATGTGACATTTTAGAGCACATTAATTCCCATGATATCAGTGCTATTTTGAAGATTAGGAAATTCAGTGAAGACCTAATAAAAAAACTTTAGTACATTATTTATTGGATAAGATGCAACTATTTAACTTGTCTCTGCACAGATTATGAGCTAACACTTAACATTGTAATAGATTGCCTGAAAATGTTATGATTAAATATCAGTGGCTAAAACCCAATTCTAAGGATCAATAAATTTCTTTTACTGAAAACTGAACATTAAGTGATTGTTGTTTTTATTTACATTAACATTTCTTTAAAAGTCTCTTAAATGCTGTAACTGGTTTCTTACTCGACAATAGCATTTAAGGTTCAGACATTCTCTAGTATATATGTCATTTTTATGAGAATGTATTACTCTTGGTATAAATTTGCTCACAGTATACTATATACTTAATTTCCAGAAAAAGATCTACTTCTATGGAAGCCTTAAAATATTCAAGTTTAATAAGTTATTATGGTAGAGAATTATGCAGTTTGCTCTTCAGTTATATACTTTATTCAATTTTCTTTTTATAACTGATCAGATTAATAGATACTATTTATAGTAGTAAAAATTAAAGCAAGTTTTATTCAAGTTAAGGAATATTAAGGAACTGATTGATTTAATATTTTATAATAATGATGATTAACTGAATCATTACTGTGAATTATAGTATAGAAAGGAGAATGAAAAAAATTCTGGAAACCTGAATTCTGATCATAGTTCTATGTGAGTTTAGGCAAGTTTTTTACTTTCTCTGTGCTTCAGTTTTATTACCTCTATTCTCAAGCAATTGCCCATCTCACCCAAAAATTATATCTGATTAAAGCTTTAGTAATACAGAGAATTATAAGTGCTAATGAATTAATCGAACTAATATATTTTAAAAGATTGCTGGGAGATTAGTAAAACATGCAGCCCATCTGGATTTCAGGTACAGTTTTGTCAGTGAAGTAGTAATGTGTTGTTACCATGTGTTGTCTGATCTTTTCTTCAAAAAAGAAAGCTTTAAAATATCATTTTTCCAATTACTATCAAGCAAATATCTAAGCACCTACTGTGTATATAACCTGTGCCGTGGTGGAGGTGGGAGTGTATAACATCAATGTTTGAATTAAGCTCTATGAAACACAAGGAAGATTATTCTTAAAAGAAATTATGCAGTAGTCTCTCCACTTTGTATAAACAGATATCAAAACAGTTGATAAACCCTGGCAAATTGGCCAAAGTGTTTAAGGAGAAATAAAACGAGCCATTATATAAAACAAAATCCTTTAGGTTGTTTGCTGATTTAGCTTTGCAACACATACTCAATCTTAAAATGTGAGGTGCTAAGAATCCATCTACCTTATTGATACTGTTATAGGAGATAGGAAAGGTTTATGTTGTGGATTACGACCTCAGTTCCTCATCTGTTAAGCTCATTGAATTTGGATTTCAATCTTATATGTCAAACACTGAAATAAAGGCCAAATGCATTGATTGAGCTTATTTGGTATCTATTACCATATTTTCAAGTATATATTATACTAAGTTGTAAAATAATTTTGATAGTGCAATGTCACTCAGGGAAATTTTAATATTGTATCTGTGTTTCAGCTTCTGACATGGCAGCAGAACAAGGGCAGATTCTTGTGATAGCCACCGCGGCCGTCGGGGGATTCACTCTCCTTGTCATCCTCACTCTGTTCTTCTTAATTACTGGGAGGTAACTGAACCATACCAGATTATTTCCAAGATTCGGGAATAGCCACTCCTTTTATACACTGTGTATTCAAATGCTTTTAAATGTAACAAAGCACACCTGAGATAGAAAGGGATCCTGGCAGAGTCTGCTCTGAAAGCAAACTTTATATGGCAACATGACCACCATCATTAGTTCTCTCTGTATAAACAGACCTCTGAATATGGAAACATTTAAAAACTTGATAAAAGCAGTCTGAAATCTGTAAATGATAAATTTGTACTCAGTAAGTTACCTCTGAGTTTTTCCTTTATTGTAATCAAATTATACCACAAAAGAAATTTTTCATGGAAAAAATAATTCAATATAGTGAAAAAACAATTTATATAAAAACTTTATAGGCCGGGCGCGGTGGCTCACGTCTGTAATCCTAGCTCTCTGGGAGGCTGAGGCGGGCAGATCGTTTGAGCTCAGGAGTTCGAGACTAGCCTGAGCAACAGTGAGACCACGTCTCTACTAAAATTAGAAAGAAAATAATTGGACAACTAAAAATATATAGAAAAAATTAGCTGGGCATGGTGGCGCATGCCTGTAGTCCCAGCTACTTGGGAGGCTGAGGCAGGAGGATCGCTTGAGCCCAGGAGTTTGAGGTTGCTGTGAGCTAGGATGACGCCATGGCACTCTAGCCCAGGCAACACAGTGAGACTCTGTCTCAAAAAAAAAAAAAAAGAGTAATCATTTTTTTATTTTCTTATAAGTCCAATTACTTTTCCTTCTGAGATGGGAGCCACCAGCATTTCTAGAACTAAACAGGGGTGGGCCCAGGAGACATCACCCCGACTTGGGAGGCATGGAGTGAAGCATGCAGGGACATCGGCCTGGGGCCCAGCTGCAAGTCAAGGAGAATAGGCCAGGGTAGGTCCCTGGGCTGCCACTGCACTGGGGGGTTTTACATACAGGGTCCCACAGGGAGGGGTGAACCCCGCAGAGGTCAGAGCTGGTGTTGCTACTGGAGGTGGTGGCCTAGTGAGGGAAGGGGCTGGCAAGAGGCAGTCAGGTACCCTGGCCGTGGGTCAGGGGAGGAGGGATGGGGTGGAACTCGCTGGGCACAGACTGCCACAGAGTTAGTCCTGGGCGGCCAGAAGCAGCCAGTGGGGCTGAGGTTGATCCTGTCCCCTGCTGTGGTCTCTGCCCGGTTGGTAGAGCCAGTAGGTGTAAGGGTGGGTCAGGACTGGCACAGGCAGGACCCCATCACCCTTTGCTTGTTATTTTTTAAGTTGGAGCACCAGTAGCTTACTACCATTAAGTATCATGTTGGTGCTTGGGTTTAGGTTTATATCCTGTAGCATATTAATAAAGGCCACCCCCTCCCCGCCCTGTTCTCCTTTTGATAGAGTTTTATTCAAGACCAGATGGTAAATTGTACCAAATGTCTTCCCAACATCTATCAAATGTTTTAATGATGCTTGCTATTTTCCCAGTTGATGCAAAGAGTTATGCTTGAAACGGTGCCTCTCTGATTGGCCAGGCCTGGTCAGATGCCCGTATTCGGAGGCAGGCCACCCAAACTACAAGGACTGGTTCAACTTTCCCAAAGGAAAGTCAGGGTGCACCCACCAGGTGAGGGGCAACATGACATTGGGTGCAGAGAAGCTGCAGTTGTGCAGGACAGTGTCACCTCTTAGCCCGACAGGTATCCTCTATTCCCACCTTGCCCTGCAGCAGCAGGGAAGAGCATTTATTTCTGTGGCTTTCCCGGCAAGCGGACTGGGAGGACGGGGCTGGGTTTATGCACCTCTCTGCCTCCAGCATCCCGCCTAGGGTATAGCACATAACAAGGGCACAGCCAGTGTTATTTGAATGACCGAATGAGTGAATAAATGAAGTGCAAGGGGACCAGCCCAGATCCCAGGAGCCCTAGCTCCGCCTGAGCTCTGCCCTGAAATCACGTGATGTGTGAGTGAGTTCCTCTCTATTCCTGGAGCCGCTGCAGGAAGGTTTGGAAGGCAGGAGGGCTTTGTGGTCAAGGACACAAATTCTGGGTGTGGACAGGTCAGAGGTCAGCTTTCCCATCTGCTGGCTCTGCGACCGCGGATAGGTCTCTTTACTTCTTCGAGCCTCATCTGTGAAATGGGGCTGCAACAGCATTCCCCTCGCAGGGCGATCGCGGATGTTCCCGAGAGAGTGAGGGCAGATGCTCAGCACGGCACCTGGCCCATCCTAAGCACTTTCTTCAGGGGCGTTGCTTTGGGGACCCTGTGGCTTTAGGGACATTTAAGGTAGGGTGTTCCGCACTGGTCATAGACTATCTGGGGCTCTCTGTGAGGGGGGGTAAGCATCCAAGTCCAAGTGCATTGGGATTGTGCTCCTGCTGCTGCGCCTGCCGCAACCACCGTGTGGTGATGACGATGATGATGATGATGATGATGATGATGACGGAGAAACATGGACGAGCACCTGCCACTGCACATGCAGGGGTAAACTGAAAGGGGGTGTCGCATAGCAGAAAATAGGGCAAGCTCTTGTTAATTCTGGCTCTGTCACTTTCTAGCACGTCGTTAACCTTCTGGCCTCGGTTTCCTTATCCGTGAAATGCGGCTAATAACAGAAACTGCTTCACGGGCTTGTGACGTGTGGATGGATTCATGCGTGTGAAGTGCACAGCGCGGCGCCTGGCTCAGAGTGGCTGCTCGTGTTACCGATCGTGGCCCTCATTGTCATTGTCATCACTGTTACTCTTACCCTAGCGAGCTCTCAGCCCGGTGAGGGGGCCGACGGGGGGCGATGAGGGCCGTGGAGGGGTTGTGACCAATGTGGGTGACGGCACAGCCCCTCTGTTTCCACTGTTGCTGCTGGAAATAGTCTCACGGCCACCACCTCGCTGCCCTAGCGACAGCCTCAGGGGGGCGTGTGCCGGGGCCCTGGGTCAGGACCACCCCTGCCACGCCCTGCCTGGGTGAGGCCCTCCAGCCGCCCAGGTTGCATCCCCCTGCCCGGTTTCATCATCAGAATCTCCAGGGGAGGCCTTCGAGAATGCAGGTTCCAGGGTCCCCTGGCTGCCAGCTCTGCAGAGCTGTGTTGGGGTGACCAGGATGGGAATCTCTCCTCCTGCCCCCTCCCTCCTCCCTCCTCCCTGCGCTGTGGGGGACACACAGGCCCGGGGTCAGAATGCCAGCTCACACCACGCTTTCCGCTCTCCTGACTCTCCTGAGCCTTGGTTTTCTGGTTTGTTAAATGAGGCCAGTAGCTTCCCTTCAAGGACCGGCGTGAGGGTAAATGAGGTGAAAGTGTGTAGGTGCTACACACCTTGGTGCCTGGGACCCTCTCACACTGGTCTTCCTCCCCCCACCCCAGGCCTCCGATCCACTTCCTTTTGGGAAGAGGTCGAAACCATACATAAAGGCCTAAATCATGCATGAGGCCTCTGGCCTCTGCCTTTTATAGCTGTGCTGGCTGAAAAAGAAATTTCCCTCTGCAAAGGGCTCCGCAAAGGGCTTCCTCTAAATGCCTGGGCGCCCCTGACCCTGCTGGCCGGGCCCTGAGGAATTTCGCGCTGGCCGGGGTGTCCAGCCGCTCTGAGCGCAGGGCTTCCTTCCCAGGAAGGCACAGTTGCAGCAGAGAGTGAGGGAGCCAGACGGCCTGAGACACGGCAGCCCCTGTGCCCGCGTCCTCCCCCTGGGTGGGGGCTCTGGGAGGGCTGCAGCCAGGCTGGGTAGCCCGAGCCCACCAGCTTCTCCTCTATGTGGGAAGCAGCCAGGTCCAGGAATTTCCCCTCCCCAGGTGGCGCAGTAAGTGCTGGAAGCTGCCCCCCAGGAGCTCGTGGCTGGGGGTGGGGTGAGTGGAGCGAGGTGTCCTCATTCTCCAGAGGCGACCGCCACCCTCCTCTCACCTGGATTCTGGTTTTGCTGTGGAAATGGCCCATGTAATGTCCCGTGCAGAGGAGAAACCCTCTAACGGTGGCAGGGCCCAGAGCAGAGGGTCCCACTCAGTGTCCTGCTGGTGGGGGGAGGGTGTGATGGCCAAGCCACTTTGGAAATGGCACCTCCCTGTCCCTCACACTAGTCTGCGAAAGCCTCCAGCTAAACTCCGACTTCGGCTCAGTGAGTCTCATACTTAGTGGTCTCAGAACATTGATTTCATGTGGCACCTGATGGTCTCTAAGAAATGTCCTCCTGTGACCTGGGGCAAAGAGCTCACCCTCTCTGGGTCCCCCATAATCCCCGTCTTGCCCACAGCGACAACATGAGAAGGGTCTGGGCCACGAAGGTGGCTGCTGCTCCAGGGCCTGAGAGGTCCTCTTGGTGTCCCCAGCCCTGGCTGGGCCTGGCCCAGGACATGTGCAGTAAACACCAGGGAATCCCATGGGCGGGCGGGTGTCAGGCCCTCTGCCGGGGCCACAGGCTGCACAGCTCCCCTGAGATCCTTGTCAGGGAAACACCTACTGGTGGGCAGGACCTTGTTCCCTACAGCCACCACAGGTGTCTGCCTGACACCTGCTGGGCCACAGGGAGGGGGTCTGGTTCACACCGGAGACTTAGGCTGGAGGCGGAGGGTCAGTAATAAGCCCTGCGCTGTGTTTCACCCATGGTCAAGGGCTCTCAAATCCGTCACCTCCTTAAATCCCCACGTAACAGTATGAGGTTGGGGGTATCGCCTGCTCCCTTTCACGGGCAAAAACCGGAGGCTCAGGGAGGTTGGGGTTTGCCAGGGTCTCAAGGTAGGTTTGAGAAAAGCAAGGTGGCTTCTCCCCTTTCCCTAATTTAAAAATTCCATAATGGGAGTTCCCAGAGCTAGTAGCCTGTCTCACCCGCCACCTTTTGCTGTGTTGACAGCAACAACTTTGGAATTTCTGTCTGGAGCCACCATCTTCTGGTTTTTTTCCATAGCTAGAGCTCGGTTCCCTGCAGGGCTGTGAGATGTTCTGGGGTGGAGAACAGAGGCAGGGCTGGTGGGAAGGCATTTCGGTTTGAGCTTAGTTGACGTGTCAGTGCCCGGGTGCTGGGCAGGTGTGGAGGGGGATGGGCTGGATGGGTTGGAAGAGGCAGGGTCCTGAGCTCAGGAGCATTCCAGCGCCTGCAGGCTGCACCCCCTTTGATGAGCAGACATTCCCACTTAACGTTAAGTAACAAGTCCACAATCAACCGGAGCCCTGGAGTGAGCAGCACCTTTCACACTCCTCTGATTACGGCTAAGCAGGGGTGGATGCAAGCGAGCGACCCCTCCCTGGTGCTTTGAGCATTGCACCTCCCCTGCAAAAGCAGTGTCCAAGGACAAGTGGCCCCTGCAGGCTGAGCTCCCTGCCCCAGGTCACCTCCCCTAGAGGCAGGGACTGCCTTGGCCTCACCACCTCATGAGGAGGGATTAACCCACATGTCCACAGGTCTGCCCCGAATCTTCCTCCCTGCCCTGGCACCCCAAAGTTCCAAGGGACATGCGCAGGTTGGATTCCCTCTGGGACCCCTGCTTCTGAATTCTGGGGAGGTCCTCAGAGGCCAACTGGAACCTTGTCACTCCAGCAGCGGCAGCATCTTCCGGGAGCTGGTTAGAAATGCAGGGTCCCAGGCCCCACCCCAGACCCATGGAATCAGAATCTGCCGTTAAACCCAAGGCCGAGGAGTTTTGCAGGCACACGGGCTTCTGGGAAGCTCTGGTTTGGTCCCTCAGGAGCCCAGAGAAGGTATTTACCCTGCCTCTAACGCCGTGGGTGAACAGGGCGTTTCGTGCTCCTTTTCTTCCTTGTCCTTCCTGGTGCTCTGTGACCCAGCTGCCCAGTCCCTTCTGGACTTCCCAGCACATCTGGGGCCCGGACCTGCCCCAGTCGGCCCTGGTGTTGGCCAGGTGGCCGAGAGAGGGTGTCCCTGGGGGATGATGTGCAGACTTGCAGCCTTCCCTGAGGACTGGTCACTGAAGCCAGAACCTTCTCCCTTGAGCTCAGCCAGGGGCCAGAACCTTCTCCCTTGAGCTCAGCCAGGGGCCACCCCATCTCCTGTCCCAGATGGGTTCCCTGCATCTGCCACCGTGGGGAGGCGTCAGCACTGCCGTTGCCATCCTTGGAGACAGGGCGGTGCCATTAGTCAGAACAAATGGAGGAAAACCTTTTCTTGGCAGCCACCAGGCCTGGTTAGAGAGGGACCTATGTCTCAGAGCCCTGGGGACACAGATCTGTGGTC
>CAUYSK010000374.1:0-13812 GCA_963575035.1 Avahi laniger | reverse complement strand
ATGGAGTACTATTCAGCTTTAAGAAACAATGGAGATATAGCACCTCTTATATTCTCCTGGATCGAGCTGGAACACATTCTACTAAGTGAGGTATCCCAAGAATGGAAAAACAAGCACCACATGTACTCACCATCAAATTGGTTTCACTGATCAACACTTAAGTGCACATATAGGAATAACATCTATTGGATATTGGGCAGGGAAAGGGGGAGGGGGGAGGGGGGACGGGCATATGCACAAACAATGAGTGCGATGCGCACCTCGTGGGTAATGGACACACTTGAAGCTCAGACTTGGGAGGGAGAGGAGGCAAAGGGATCATACGTATCCTAATCATCTGTACCCCCCATAATATGCTGAAATAAAAAAAGAAAAAAAGAAAAAAAAAAGAAGGGTGGATTTCATCCCTCTTAGATGGAACTTTGGCCAGTCGGCATTAATGCCTGGCCCTCTAGAAGCCTCTTCAAAAGGTGCGCTGTGGTAGCCCAAAACACAACCCACCTCCAACACCTGTGGAACAGGAGAGAAAAAACTGAAACCTAGTCATAGCCTTCTCCACTCTCACAAAGCCTCCGAGTGCTACTCTGAGAAGAAAACATAAACATACAAGTGGAGAAGAGGCAGGCGGGAGAGGGGTGGGGGGATGGGTAAATTCAGAACTAATGGGTGCAGAGCACACTGTCTGGGGGATGGACATGCTTGTAGCTTTGGCTTGGGCAATGCAAAGGCAATATATGTGATCAAAATGTATCCCCTAATATTCTGAAATTTAAAAAGGAAAAAATATATATATAGTGTGTGTGTGTGTGTGTGTGTGTGTGTGTGTGTGTATATATATATATTTCCATTTTAGGGGGAAAACATATTAAACCCTGATCTTTCTCTTTAAATTTCTACTTCTAAAGCTAAATATAAGAATAAAAATAAGAACAGTAAAGTTAAATTTAACTAAAATTTACCAGTAAGAAACATTAAATAAGTGAGATTCTAAATAACTAATGAGTATCATATAGTCTAAAAAAACAGAAATATATAGTCTTTTAACCACTGCCTTTTTCTTAAGAGGCAGGAATTTTTTTTTTACCATCTCCTCCAAGAATCAGCACATATATTTTTAAAAGCTAAAAGCTTGTAACGTAGATGAGAAAGAAATGGCCTTAAAAAGCCATGCTATTACTGGTGATGGCCTTGGAGCAGTCCTGTACTTTCTTGGGCCCTCATTAAAGTTGCTTTATTTTTTTATAAGACAGACATTGAAGGTCAGTATGCTGTACTGAGTAAATTAAATGTGGATGTTCCTTTGCACTTGGTTGTGAGCAGGACTTGGACCAATCCCAAAAATGAAACCAGCTGCTGTTTTTGAGAGAAGAAGAAACACCATTAGCATCTTCGTGAAGTTTGCAGTTTTGCTGCCGAGTGCCTTCTGATGAGTCAGGTGGACAGCCAAGCTGAGAAAGGGTAAGTGATGGACAGATGATGGACTAACATGACCAGAGTGTTCAGAGAGAGACGATGAGGCACCTGCTGACCCCCTGGCTTGGTATATTCAAGTCCATGTGTCATCACCAGCTAAATGAGGAGGAAAGGAGCTGACCCTGCTGCTTTTTGAAACTGACCCCACATGTCCTCATTCACCACTGCCCCCTGTAGGGTGACCTACTTATCAGTTCTTAAAACATATCTCTTCAATGAAGCTTTTTTATTGGACTAACATAAAACTATTTTTAAGCAAGTTTTATGGAAAGTACACACCCCAAAGTTTATACAGATCAAATAGAAATAAATTGCAGACCTAAAACTGGCATTGATTTGTTTAGACTTTCATGGTTTATGAAGCACTTTCATAAATATAATAAACAATTCACTTAGGCTTGTAGGCAAATATAATTTGGCTATGAAGTGTGGATGTTTGAGGCAGGAATTTATTGATAAATAACTCATTTTTTTATTATTAGCCAATGTCTTCAATAGAGTTGAGAACTAGAAGTTAGCAGCCTAGGAATCAAATTCATGTAGCTAATTCCTTAAACAAGAATCCATCTTCAGATATACTCATAAAGAAAACCATACACCATTGTATGGCAAAGTATTAGCAAAAGTTTTATAAGGAAAATCGAAACAGGAAAAAGAAACTCCTTTTCTACTTTTGGAGAAAAATACACCAGCACAAACAGACACTGTTCAGAAATAGAATTAATATTCAAAATCACTACATTAGTGTTGGGGGGAAAAATCTGTTTGGTATTTCTTACATGTACATTCTTTTACTATTTCTATTTGCCAGGATCAAACAGATTGTTTCGTTACTGTTAATAACATGATTAGGAGTCAAATGTGATTATATATTTTACCTGGAGTTGGAAAAAGAGACATTCTCAAAAACAATCCTTCAGAGAAGCCAGCACAATGCAGATGAAGCTCAGTTCATGTGATTACGAAGATTTTTGTTTTTGTTTTGTTTTTTATCTATTTCTGAATTCTGAAAATAGGAGCTATATCTTCATCTTACAGAAGAAAAATATATGTCATTTAAAAATTATTCAAAGCAACAAATCTTGAAAGCTAAACTAGGAAAATATTTTTTCCCGGATATTATAAGTTTACTATTTTAAATATTTTAACAGACATGGGACTCTTCTGTTGCACAGTGTGGTAGGCAGACCTCAAGATTCTCCCTGCTTTGTATACACATCATGTATAATCCCGTCCCTTTGTGTGGGCAGAATCTGTGAATATGGTAGGATGTCACTCCTGTAATTAGATTACATGATATGGCAAAGGTAAAGGGATTTTGCAGATGCAATTAAGGTTCCTAATAACTTAATTAAAAGGAAGATTATCCTAGGTGAACCTGATATAATCAGGTGGGCCCTTTTAAAAGAAGTGGACCTAGAGATTAGAGACAGAAGTCAGACAGATTTGAAGGAAAAAAACAAACAAACATTCTCCAGCTGTCTTCGAAGAAACAGACAGCCACGTCGTGAACTACATTTGGAGAGAGACAGCCTCTAGGAGCTAAGGGCTGGGCCTCAATCCTACAACCTGGCATAACTGAAGTCTGCCAACAACCTGAATGTGTTTTGAAGAAGATTCCAAGCCTCTGATGAGATTACAGCTCCAACTGATACCTTCATTTCAGCTTGCTGGGACCCTAACTCGTACCTAGACTCCTAACCCACAGAAACTGTGAAATAATAATTTATGTTGTTTTAAGCTGCTAAGCTTGTGATAATTTATTACACAGCAGTAAAAGTAATGCACCCAGTAAGTTGTTGGTCGAGTTTAATAGTATATGCTCTAGC
Organism: Avahi laniger; assembly: GCA_963575035.1. NCBI lineage: Eukaryota > Metazoa > Chordata > Mammalia > Primates > Indriidae > Avahi > Avahi laniger. Next base: position 10,510 of record CAUYSK010000374.1, on the reverse strand, counting down.
AGAAAGGACATTAGAAGTCATCTAGTCCAATCTTTTATTCAATTAGTTATGTAAATACTTCCCTGATTAGAGAAATTAATCTCTTCTTTTTTCTTTGACTACATGCTTTGTAGTTAATTATGGGGCATTATGTAGCTTTAACAAATTGATCTCATTATGCATTCACTTCCTTAAATGTCCTTCTCATGCTTGCCCATGTGGTTGGAATCAACATGAGTAGAGAGTAATATGAAGACACAGGGTGGTCAACTTTGCAACACACAGGGCTACCTGGTACTTATTTCTGGTTAGCTGATCCAAAAGCAAGTTTGAGATTTAGCTATCCAATTTACCTCATTAGAATGTGACCATTGACCAGGATGTAAAAATTGGATGTAGGCCCATTCTAGATTGTCAATTTTGAATGGAAGGGAATTTGTAAACTCAGATAACTTCTGCCTCAAATTCATTATGTCACCTGAGACAAGGCCTCAATCTGCATTCACAATTTGTGAAATTATGTGAATTATTAGGGGAAACTTTTTAATGGCCCTTCTAGTACTGATGCTCTAAGATTGTGTTAGTTCACATATGTTATTTAAAGTAGGGCTTGCCTGTACCAGCTAAGTTGATTACTTTGGTCTACTCATTAGAAATATTGTTTCATTTTTATTCTAAATGAAGAGTACCAATGATGAACACAACTCATATAATAAACTATTTGGCATCTACCCCTCTAATATCCCAGGACACAGTAGAGAGAAAAAATAAGAGGCTAAAAATGAGGGGAACAAAGGAGAACAAAAGAGGAGAAGAACTAGAAATAAGGAGAACATAGGCTACAGAGACAAGACATGCAACGGAAAAAGACTACATACTTCCCCGATTTCATCTCCTTCCAGAGAAAAAATTCCAGGGATGAAATGACTCGAGAGTTCCATATAAACAGGTTTTTATGTAGAGCCCCAGAATACAAGAAGACTATGAACAGGCTTCTAGCCTACCTATTAATATAATATGAATTCAGATTGTTCCTAGAAACAACTATAAAATACCTAGGGTCTTAAAGTCATCTCAGATTCCATCTGTAGGAATAACCATTTTAAAGAAAATTTAGTCTCTGAGAGGTCACCTGGAATGATATCATTAAGATCTAAGAAAGTAGAGTCAACGTTTAATAATTTTCTGGATTATCTAGAACATCGCTGCATAAAATATTATCTGGTGATAAATGCTTTTCAAAATCATACTGAGGACAAGATGGTCCAATAGGAAATCTGTAAATACCATTCAAAAAGGAACAATTCAACCATCTGTCCCATTTAAACATTAGTGAACACATCTTTAACAGTCTTAAAACAAAGTTTCAGTCTGGCCATGAATGCCCAGAGGGCCAAAGGGTAACTAAGATGCCCCTTGATGAAATCTGATTCCCACAGGCCTCCTGGATCTTAGGGTGTGTGAACCAAAAGCAAACTACCTGGATCCTTCACAGGCATCAATTTCAAATGATCTAGTAACTATAATAAAAGGGAAACAAATTTATTTATCACATTAACAAATGTTTCAATACAAAGTGCATGGAAGACATTATTCATACAAAACAAAAGAGGAGTATAATATACAGATACTAACAACATATGAAGGACTCAGACAAAAGTTTGGAACCTTATAGTGCCAATCGAAAACATAATTCAATAGATGGAAAGCTGTTATTTTCCTACCATTTCAGCCTAGCTCTCCATAGCAGATAAAAGCAAGTGCTATATTGAGAAACTCTTTTGTGGAAGAAGGTGCTAAATCTCCAATTACATCTCAGGAAAAAAAAAAAACTCAATAGTTGCTCATCACAGAAAATGACACATATTTTGAGATCAAGAGTCAACCACCTGCCTGGTGCATAGAGCAAAAGAAAGATAAAATAAATTCTATTTTATATTCTCTGATAATATAAGTTTGATAAGAAAAATGATAGAGAAGATTAATACATAGCATAGCTGAATGTTCATACTTAAAATTAATGGCCTTCAGAGTTTCTTTTCTGACTCTCTCATGAGTTTCCAGAAAAATACCTTTTGAAATGTACAAAGTCTCATGTTACATTTGGGGGTCACAGGGTAAAATATTAATTATAAAAAAATTTTATAAGCCATTTTTAGCTTATATACAGTAAAAATCACATGTATATGTGTATACATATATATGTATGTACATATTTATATATATGATTTTCTATAAAATGCTTATCATTCATATCCCTCCTTTTAATCTTTAAGATTAAAATTTTGATCCTTAAGAATTGAAAGGAAAACATCCAAATTGAGGTGTGCATGTGTATGTGTGCATACACACATATATATATATATACACACACACATCCATGTATACACACACACACACACACACACACACACGTAGTTGCGGCAAGTTTGTCCAAACACTAAGTTATGTAGCAAATCATGATTTGTCAAAAGTGGCACTGGGTAGCTTACAGTTATTAATTTTAGTTCAATGCTTGTAGTCTTAGGAACAAAGCCATTATATTCTATGCACATTTAAAAATCAATTTCATAAGCTTGAAATGCCAACAGTTTTCCATAAATGTTGCTGTAATTATTTTAAATTACCTAATAATATTTCAAGAAAAAAGTGACTTAACTGTTTTATACCCAAGTCCTTTTTACAGAAAACAACAACATGACCTAGAGCTGGGTGACTTTTTGTTTTTATTTTTGTATTTTCATCAAGGTATCTGTCATGGTTCAATTATTATCATGGTTTTCAAGAATCCATTTTTAGGTAGGCATAAGAAATAATTCAGTTGATTTAAAGAATACTGACTAATGTGGAAGACTAATAAACTAGGGAGATATAAAAAAGGCTTCTTTTGTGGGCTCAGAATTCTCAAACTGAATCATATCTATCAGCATGGGAAAATCACAGAAGATTATTTCACATTCAAATCAGTTACCATTCCATTGTTTGCTTGTATAGTGTTTCCTTCAGAAATCCCATTTTCACAAGTGAAAATAATCAGAAAATATGATCTATGCAAATATGAAGAAAAGTCTAAAATAATGATCTGCTAAAGGCTTTTTCATAAAAGTCTCAGAACTTCTAAATAAGCAAACATATATTCACACTCAAAACAATCAAATTTTTTTCTGATTTGTATTTTGATTTTTATGAAGCATTTTTATTACCTGAGTTTATAGTGACAGTGGATGAAATGTATTTGGATAGCTTTTTCATGATATGCATCAGGATCTCATCTACAACCATCCTCTGTGCTTTCCATAATCAGTCATATTGTTAGGTACTGGCCATGATACTTCAGTTTGTAGTGTTCAGGAGGCCAAAGAACAAACCATCCTGGCCTAAGCTCACATGGTCAAGGTGTACTAAGTAAATAAAATAAAACTCCTGTTTTGTAGTTAAAAATTAATTGAATATTCTACCCCCAAAAATTCTTTCAATTTTGGTATACATTTGAAATTTTTATAATAAAATATTGGAGAACAAAAGGTCAAATATAATCATATTCATATGGTTCAATCTAACAGTAGTCTCTAATTCTATACTTTTGAATTTCTGAAAGTAGATTCCTAAACCTTCCCCACCTTGATTCCTAAGACCTAGTTACTTCTCCTTAATTAACCAATGTCCCAGATCCTAGACAAGGAATGATAAATACATGATATGCGTGCTGCCACTCACAACCTATGTAAAACATACCAGTGAAGTTGAATAAATAGGGCCTCCTGGTACCTCCAGGAAAACATCTTCCCAATTGACTTCCTGCATTTCTAAAAATAGGCCACCCACAAAACAAATCTCAACAAATTTTTAAAAACTGAAATCATATCACGTATCTTCTCAGATGACAGTAGAATAAAACTAGAAATCAATACCAAGAGGAATGTCAGAAACTATACAAATACATGAAAATTAAACAACATTCTCCTGAATGACCATTGGGTCACTCAAAAAAATTAAGACAGAAATTAGAAAATTTTTTGGAACAAATGAAATTGGAAAAATAACATACAAAAACCTATGGGATATGGTAAAAGCAGTGCTAAGAGGGAAGTTTATAGCATTAAATGCCTGTATCAAAAAAGTAGAAAGGTTACAAATTAACAATCTAACAATACATCTCAAGGAATTAGAAAATTAAGAGCAAACCAAACCTAAAATTAGCAGAAGAAAATAAATAACAAAGATCAGGATAGTACCAAATGAAATAGAGGCAAAAAAAATATAAAGGATCAACAAAATGAAAAGTTGGTTCTTCAAAAAGATAAAGAAATTAAAAAACTGCTACCTAGACCAATGAAGAAAAAAAAGAGAAGACTCAAATAAAAAAAACAATAAAAATGAAAAATTTGATTTCAAATTACAACTATAATAATACCACAGAAATACAAAAGATCATCAGAGACTGCTATGAACATCTCTATACTCACAAACTAGAAAACTTAGAGGAAATGGATAAATTTTTGGAAACACACAACCTCCCAAGATTGAAAGAAATAGATAACCCAAACAGACAAATAACAAGTAGAAAGATTGAATCAGTAATAAAAAAGTCCCAATAAAGAAAAGCCAAGGACCAAATGGATTTACTGTCAAATTGTACCAAACATACAATGAAGAAGTAATACCAATTCTCCTGAAACTGTTCCAAAAAATCAAGGAGGAGGAAATTCATTCTGACTCATTCTATGAGGCCAGTATTTTTACCACCTCTAAGTGGAGGTTTTTTTCCAAGTTCTTGGTGTTTGCTGGGAAAAAAAATTCAGGACACACCACATAAGCCAAGGAAATGATAGCTTGTTTTTTTGTTTTTTTTTTTTTTTGAGACAGAGTCTCACTTTTGTTGCCCAGGCTAGAGTGAGTGCCATGGCGTCAGCCTCACTCACAGCAACCTCAAACTCCTGGGCTCAAGCAATCCTTCTGCCTCAGCCTCCTGAGTAGCTGGGACTACAGGCATGCACCACCATGCCAGGCTAATTTTTTCTATGTATTTTTAGTTGTCTGATTAATTTCTTTCTATTTTTAGTAGAGACGGGGTCTCGGTCTTGCTCAGGCTGGTTTTGAACTCCTGAGCTCAAACAATCTGCCCGCCTCAGCCTCCCAGAGTGCTAGGATTACAGGCGTGAGCCACCACGCCCGGCCAGAAGTGATAGCTTTTGTTAAAAGCGAATGTACACTCTCAGGGAGGAGAGTGGGCAGGCTCAAAAGAGAAAAACTGCATGGGGAGAAAGTCGTTTTAGATCTTTTGTAGTCTTACTAATTGAGGGGAAGAATACTTAAGGCAAAGGGATTGGCTTTTACTAAGAAATTGGGTAGTAATTCCTAGAATTGGGTACTCTTTTATTCTCATACTTTATATGGTTGTCTCAGAACTGTCATAGTGATTTCAAGAGAAGATAAATTTTAAAACCACAATGTATGTGATATTCTAATTAGCCAAAGTTCACTTAAGGTGGCAGAGATAACTGACAAGCCAGTTGAGGCCAGTTCTTGACTACAGTTATTAGCCCCTCTAGTTAGCTTCTGCTTGAGAGTTGTTTACTTTAACACCTGCACCTGTTCTTCAAGCTCCTGCATCTGGTCTCAGCCCTGTCTCCTAGTCTCTTATTCTAACAGTATCATCATGATATCAAAACCAGGCAAGGACACAATAAAAAAAAGAAAACTACAGACCAATATGCCTGATGAATACAGATGCAAAAAATCTTCAACAAAATACCAGCTAACAGAATCCAACAGTATATCAAAAAGGTAATACACCATGATCAATTGGGTTTCATCATCCCAGGGATGCAAGAATGGTTCAACATATGCAAATCAATAAATGTGATACATTATGTAAATAGAACTAAGGATAAAGACCATATGATCATCTCAGTAGATACAGAAAAGGCATTTGATAAAATTCAGCATCCTTTCATGATAAAAGCCATCAACAAACTAGGCATAGAAGAAACAAATATACCTCAAAACAATAAAGGCCATATATGACAAATCCACAACCAACATCATATTGAATGGGGAAAAGTTGAAAGCATTTCCTCTAAGAACTGAAACAAGACAAGGATGCCCTCCTATTAAACAAAATGCTGAAAATCCCAGCCAGTGCAATCAGGCAAGAGAAAGAAATAAAAGGCATCCAAATTAGAAAAGAGGAAGTCAAATTATCCCTGTTTGCTGATGACATCATTTTATATATGGAAAAATCTAAAGACTTTATGAAAAAAATCTTAGAGTTAATAAATGAATTTATTAAAGTTGCAGGATACAAAATCAACATACAAAATCAGTAGTAGCATTTCTATATAGCAATAACAATCTAGCTCAGAATAAAAATCAAGGAGATATTCCATTTACAATAGCTATAAAAGAAATAAATAACCGTAAGAATAAATTTAACCAAAGAAATTAAAGAGCTCTACAAAGAAATGAAAATCATCTTGTGTCCATGGATCAGGAGAATTAACATTGTTAAATTGTTAAAATGACCATACTTCCCAAAGAAATCTACAGGTTCAATGCAATCCCTATCAAAATACCAATGTCATTTTTCACAGAATTAGAAAAAAAATCCTAAAATTCATATGGAACCAAAAAAGCACCCAAATCGTCAAAGCAATTCTAAGCAAAAAGAACAAATCTGGAGATGTTATGTAACCTGACTTCAAATTATATCACAAGGCTATAGTAATGAAAACAACATGGTATTGCTCTAAAAATAGACATATAGATCAATGGAACAGTAGAGAATCTAGAAATAAATCCATGTATTTATAGTCAACTGACTTTTGACGAGAGTGCCAACAATTTACATTAGGAAAAGGATACCCTCTTCAATAAAATGGTGCTGAGGAAACTGGATTGCCAAATGCAAAACAATGAAATTGAACCCTTATCTCTCACCATATACAAAAATTAACAAAAAGTGGACTAAATGTTTAAATTTAAGATTTGATACTATAAAAATACTATACGAAAACTTAGAGAAAACTCTTTTGGACATTGGTCTAGGCAAAGAATTTATGTCTAAAAGCTCAAAAACACAGGCAACAAAAACAAAAATAGACAAATGGGGCTAAATTAAATTAAAAAGCATCTGCACAGCAAAAGAAAAAATCAATAGACTGAGTAGACAACATGCAGACTGAAAGAAAATATTTGCAAACTATTTGTCCAACAGGGTACTATTAATAATATCCAGAATATACAAGGAACTGAACTCAAGAAAAAGAAAAAAATCTAAATAATATCATTAAAAATGGGTAAAGGATATGAATAAACATTTTTCAAAAGAAGGCATGCAAATGGCCAAAAAAGATATGAAAAAATGCTGAAAATCACTAATTATCAGAGAAATGCAAATTAATACCACAAAGAGATATCATCTTACCCTAGTAAGATTAATGTTATTAAAAATATAGAAAATAGAAGAAAGTGGCAGATCAGTGGTGACCTCCTGGCTCTCTTCTCCCAGAGTAGGAGGTGAAGAATGCAGACATCTACACACGAGCAGATTGCTCTCCCACAAGAACAGCGTCGTGACTCTGCAGAGAAGCAGCTTGGGACAAGCACCACTGGGGAAAAAAAAAAAAAGGGTGAACTGGAGAATCAACCACAAAGTCTGGAAAGTGTGAGATATACAATAGGGATTAGAGCGTGGCATGGCCATACTCATTGGCCAGACAGGGCAGTGTGATCTGACCCATAGGAAGATGACTCTTCCTCCACCGACCTTCACATCCACTCAGGCAGGGAAGCGCCTAAAATCAGTGCGAAGTTGCGGCAAGGGATGACAGGCTATGTGGAGAAGAGACAAGAGCGGGAAACATTTTCAACTTTCCAGTGCTCTGTGCTAGGTTGGCAGTGAGTGGGGGAGGGACTGGTCTGAGTGAATACTTCCCTCATCTGCAGGAGAGAGTTTGGAGACAGGCACCTCACTTCTGGCAGTCACTGGACCAGAGCAAAGGAGGTGAATGACAAAATAGAGGCTCTGCCCCTGGAAACCACCAAAGATTCTGTAGGCATAGGGTGGGACAGAGAGTGCAAGAACCCCTACTGGACTAACATGAGACAGTGGGACAGGGAAGCAGTGGGGATAGCCGGTGGTTTGTTGAGACAGCCTACCAAACCCGGCACCCACTGCCTCTCAAGCAGTCACCTCCAGTGCTGGCTATCTGTGGGTGGGCAGCCACCATTTTGGGGGTCCATAGCCTAGAAATGCTATGGCAAGTTGCAGATCTGGGCACCACCCTTTCTCCAGCCCAACAGGGCAAGCTCAGGCAATAGGCTTAGGCAACCACCTCACCCCTGCCTGTCAAAGTAGGTCCCACTTTTGGAGGAGGGAAGTAATGAGAGAAGCCACTTTCTGGGCTCAGACACACCAAGGCCACAGGCAGCGTGCCCCCTCCAGCCCAGCCGCTTGTATTTTACACCGACTAGACAAACCCCACCCTTGGAGGGGCAGAGTAACAAGAGAAACTACTTTCTGGGCTGAGACTCACGGTGGCCTCAGGTGGCATTCCTCCCCGGCCTACTTTGTCTAGCCCACCACTGGGGTAACCCAGTCCTTGGAGGTGGTGAGTAATGAGAGAAGGCACTTCCTGGACTGAGGGGGATGGCAGCCTTAGGCAGTACCCCGCCCCCAGCCCCATGACTTGATTTTCCCTGAGGCAGGGAAGACTCCACCCTTGGAGGCAGGGAAAAGGGAGAAATTCTCTTTCCTGTGCAACTGGCATAAATCCATGGGATCTTAGAACTAAGCAAAAGGGGGCAGACTGTTGATTCAGTCCAGCGGGTTGGTTTTGATCATCTGTTAAGAACATAACACTAGGGTTCACCCTTGGTACCCAGGCCAATGCCAGCTTTGGGACTTGTGGTCTGGGAAGGAAAATCCTGGCCAAAGTCCTTCTCTTCAACATAGTACTGGAAGTCCTTGCTAGAGCAATTAGACAAGAGAGGGGAATTAAGGGCATCGAAACACAGACAGAAGAGATCAAACTCTCACTCTTTGCTGATGATATAATATTATATCTAGAAAACCCCAAGGATTCAACCAAGCAACTCCTGGAATTGATAAAGGAATTCAATAAAGTCTCAGAATATAAAATCAATACGCACACATCACAGGCATTCATATAAGCCAATAACAGTCAAGCCAAAAATCAAATCAAAAATGCAGTACCTTTTACAATAGCCTTAAAGGAAGTTAAATATCTAGGAACATATTTAACGAAAGAGGTGAGAGACATATACAGGGAGAACTACAAAACACTAAGAAAAGAAACTGTAGAAGACGTAAACAGATGGAAAAACCTACGTTGCTCATGGATTGGCAGAATCAACATTGTTAAAATGTACATATTACCCAAAATGATCTACAGAATTAATGCAATCCCTATCAAAGTACCGTCATCATTCTTTACACATCTAGAAAAAATAATTCTGCGTTTTGTATGGAACCAGAGAAGACCTCGTATAGCCACAGCAATCTTAAGCAAAAAGAATGATCTGGTAGGTATCAGTCTACCAGACTTCGAGCCTTACTAAAAGGCTATAGTAACTAAAACAACATGGTACGGGCACAAGAACAGCAATATAGACCTTTGGAACAGGACTGAGAATCCAGAGATGAAACCATCTGCATATTGTCATCTACTCTTTGACAAAGCAGACAAAAATATACACTGGGGAAAAGAATCTCTTTTCAGTAAATGGTGCTGGGAAACTGGATAACTACATGCAGAAGATTAAAACTGGATCCCCACTGCTTACCTCTTACAAAAATCAAATCACGATGGATAACAGACTTAAACCTAAGGCATGAAACCTTAAGAATCCTAGAAGAAAATGTAGGGGAGACTCTCTCAGACATCGGCCTAGGCAAAGAATTTATGAAGAAGACCCCCAAAGCAATCACAGCAGCAAAGAAAATAAATAAATGGGAACTGATCAAATTAAAAAGCTTTTGCACAGCCAAGGAAACTATCATTAGAGCGAATAGACGGCTGAGAGAATGTGAGAAAATATTTTCTTTCTACACATCTGATAAAGGGCTGATAACAAGAATCTATCTAGAACCTAAAAAAATCAACAAGAAAAAAATCAAACAACACCATAAATAAATGGGCCAAGGACATGAACAGAAACTTCTCAAAAGAGGACAGAATAATGGCCAGCAAACATATAAAAAAAATGCTCAACATCTCTAATCATTAGGGAAATGCAAATGAAAACCACAATGAGATGTCGCCTAACCCCAGTGAGAATGGCCTTTATCAAAAAATCCCAAAACGACAAATGCTGGCGAGGATGTGGAGAGATAGGAACACTCTTACACTGCCAGTAGGACTGTAAATTAGTACAACCTCTGTGGAAAAGAATTTGGAGATACCTCAAAGAGCTAAAAATAGAAATACCATTTGATCCAGCAATAGCACTATTAGGCATCTACCCAAAGGAAAAAAAGACATTCTATGATAAAGACACCTGTACTTGA